>JAGVVM010003577.1:0-54896 GCA_019149425.1 Psidium friedrichsthalianum
GCTTGCCTTGTCCATGACAACTTTCGCTGCGAACACCCGCTGGTGGTAAGAGCGGAAAGTTCAATCACAAGCCGAACAGTGATCAAATGACCCTTGAGGATGAGGATATCAGAACGGTCCCTTACTTTGTGGAGAGAAGATTAGAATAGTGTGGAGACTTGCATATGATGATGAATTAAGAACCCAAGTGGGACACGCCGAGGATAACTGACCGGTGTTGCGAGTTTCCAAGCATCACGGTGTCATGTAGAAGCAAAAGAGGAAACGATGTTGATTGACAGAGAGACTTTTGGTCTAATGAAAATATTGAAGATGGATACATGCACAATAGTATTAGGACAGGCTAATTCAGTGATTGGTCTCACAATTGGCCAGAACAATTAATTCCATCATATCTGTCCCTGTTGCGGAGTCCGGAAAGAATGTGCACAAGCTCCCCCCTCCAGCTGAAGAGCAATCTGCTCTTCTACCCATTCTGATGTTCGGCCCAATGAAGGTTCAACAAAGCATAGACAGACAGAAGTAATAAGCAGCGAGGTTCATCTGAAAACAGTAAGGTCTGCGATGCAGTTTCGCCTATCCACTCCGTTGCAACTTCTACTTCGGGTGGTGATATCATACGGAAGAAAAAGTTCAGTTTCCATATGACATACTGTGATTGGATTTACAAATAAAGGACTTGATAAATTGGTTAAGTCGTCGTGGCCAAAGCAATGTCCTAAGTGGACGGGAACCTCCACTTCCACACAATGTCAATACGCTTCTAATCTGCCTGCAGAGTCTCCTTCATTTCCAGTCATGCGATAAGGCTAGATTAAAGTTGTTCGTTTGCAACCTTTAGGAACAGCTTGAGGAGAGTAACAGCTACGCTAAGTTTGGGGTACGTTTGCTTGGCAAGTAATCTGATATTGATTGACGGCGTCGTGTTGGTGGCTCTGATCGGTTGTTGCCCCTTGAATCAAGGATTGAGAGCTCATGACCCATGCATTGGGGGATTGAGGAACGGCTGTGTCTCTGACTTTGAGAAACTTGCAAGAGTAGTCCAAAGTTATGAAGCGCCACCTCTTTCAGCATTCTGTATTGTATCGAAACACCCTAAGTCCTTGTTGGTCCTGGCCGTCCTTGTCTTCGGTGGGCCATAGCAGATCTTTGTAAGCTATAGCCACATAATAAATTTCTGAATTGACAGATTAACTGTTCTCAAAAGCATTCTCTAGTGATATGTCATACGTGAAACCTGGGAACTAAGCAGTGCAATTCTTGGAGAGTGTCGAAGAGGGGGGAGGGAAGAGGAGGGGGGAGGGGGGGAGGGGGGGAGGGAAAAAAGGGGGGGAGGGGGGGAGGGGGAATATTAAGTAGGTCTGAGGCGTTTAGTCTTGAGACAGTGAAGAATAGGATTATTATGCTGAGATTAATGCACCCGCACCTTTGTTCCTATAACAATTTGGAAGTGCCATTAAGGTGTTTCTCTTTGTCATTGGAGTTCCTCTGATCTGAAAGGAGGGGAAAATTTTCTGTTAATGGAGAAGGTGTGAACCTCCTATTGGTGGTATTGGAGGACCTTCTCTGTTCTGATAATTGGCGTTTATTTCTAGGAAAGATTAATCAGTCAAGAGGAATGAAGTTGGTCCTCTGCTGTGAGAATATTCTCATTGTAACTGTGTCTTTGCTTAGTGTCTATGTGCAGGAATTACAATCTGATAATCATGTACTCCTATTTTTCTGGTCTTCCTTGAGCTCAATTCTGTTGTTTTGAGTAGAAGTGTCATCATTCATGGAGGACCTGAGACTTCTTGCCTCCTCCAATGAAGCATCTTGATCTCGAATGTTGACACTCATCCAGGGTGGGTTCAAAAACATGCTAGAGAGTGTTCTTTACGGGACTGGCATCCCAAGATTTTCATCATGGTGTATCATCTCCTGGCAGCACTTCAACATAGATATGCTGTTGGACTGGTGGTTTTTTTTTTTTAGAGAAAATGGAAAAAAAAACAATGTTTGAATTGAATTTCTGTCCCTGTTTTATGTGTTTCTATGGTGAGTAACTTGGACTGACTCCTCTGGCTTTGGCCATGCAGGATCTGCAGCTGATACTTCATAGATTATGGAGGCACTGCGCACGGGTTCTCTTTCTATGCTGCTCTCTTAGGTCTACTCTATGACATTTATGAAAATAATCTCTTAACTCTGATGCGGAGCTGCACAGATGGGCGTTGTTTGCTGATGGAACGAGATAATCAGTCTGGTTGCTTCGGATTTTCTCTGTTAAAGAACAAATGTTGGAGCCGCTAATCCTAGAAAATGTCAACACTTCAGACATCAGATTGGCTGGACATGAAAGTGACTAGTCGCTGGATGTCCTTGTTCAAGTCATCTCCCAGCGGTCCTGCTGAAAATCAACTGGCTTTACACTGGATTGGAACCCGAGAAAACATACCACGAAGCGAATCCCCCAAGTGACTCGCGATCCGTGATTGCTTGTTTCCATAGTGTGTGTGTTTTTTTTATTTTTGGTGGGAACATGCACGATTGACAAGGGCATTACTTATTGCATAGGCTGGATTGGATTAGGCCATTATGTGAAGGCCGGTTTGTTCTGCGTTGACTTACCTGATGAAGTTAGACATTGCTACCGATTATGGCTCATTCGTTGCAGCATATGTGCAAAAAGCAGAGAAGAAAGAAAGATTTAGCTATCCCCTATATGTTAGCTAATGTCTAGAATCCTCGTCGAAGCTTTATGCTTTCTTTTTCCGGATGGCTCGAGGGGAACACAGATTATCCTTTCGTGTGCCACACGTGTGCATCCATTTTTGTGGCATAGTCCTTGCCTGATTGGAGACGAATTGTCGAATCCACAGCATCCGCGCACTTGGGACACATTATTGCCCGCCGGGACGTTGGGTAACCAACCCATGGCGGTAAATTCAAGCTATTTGTTTGATAAACCTTTTCGGCTTACAAGTTGTCATCTTTGCTCACTGTTTAATTTGGGAGTTCCAATTCGTTTGCCAAAAAGGCAAAATAGTTCAGATGGACTGGCTTCCACAGGTTGAATCTGATGCTGCACTAAGCCGTGCTAAAAAGGCAAGGGGGTTCAGATTCTTGGTTTCCAAGGTGGAATCTGATGCTGCACTGAGCCATTCATTCGATCCCTATATAGTCTCATTGTATGTGCATCATCACTATACCCACCGACAAGCAACAATATCATCCACCTCTGGCTTTGCATCGGTGTTCTTCTATACCTGCTTCTCTGCCTCAAGTTAGCAATCTTCTTCATGGTAAGAAAGACCAGCAATCGTTTCGCATTTCAATAGGTGTCTTCTTTCATTCTCTTTCTGGTTTAATTTCGACATGTTACCTTGTCTCGATGAGAGGATCATCTCAATATATCTACTCGGGCTCAACATTAGACCAGATTTCAACAAAACTCGATCGGTGATACTATAGATAACTGATCAGGCATTTGTGAGTAACCGTCAAAGTATACGGTTAGACTATAGGCTGGGTTTGATTGAAGATTGAATAGACTGATGCAAGAACAACCTATATAGTCCGTGGAGTTTTTTCTTGTGCTAAGTCATGAACTCCCGATCGAATTTACTAAGAATGACCTTTCAACCATAAATAATGATTTTCAATTTCCTCACAAAGAGGCATGAAAGCGGATGAGTGATGTTTTCGAGGTGGATAGGAAAGAGACAGAAGTGAGAAGAAGAAGAAGAAGAGGCATAGAGTCAAGGGACCATGGGAGTCAGGATGATGCATTTACTAGCTGGGATGATGGAATTTATCATGGCGTGAGGGAGATCACTCTTGTTTTTGGCCGTTGCTCTCGACTCGATCTGCTGTGGTGTACGATAAGAAGGGGAAACCTGGCAGGAGAGAAAGCATGGAATTTCGGGCGGCAATCAAACAGCTGAGGTTAGTTTCTTCCAACAATACTAAAGCCACCGCCACACGATTTTTTTAAGCAAGAAGCCGTGAGAAGAGAAACGTGACAGAATTATTTTGGATGGCAGATCAATTGCAGTTTGGCCGGATTGCATGTTTTGGTGCAGTGTAAGCGGTTACTACGTCCCGTGGTTCATGCAGGCAGCACGGTCATTAGACGCTCACCTTCAAGAGCACCAAAGAACTTCGGGCCGTTCGGGATCGAACACGGCATGCCATTCTCTTTCCCAGTAGACGTGGCCGGATAGTCGGATTCAAGGGACGAATCGGCTGGTACCTGGATTCCTATTGGGTTCCATGTTTCCCAAGCTCAACCGGCAAAGCTACTTCAGAGGGTTTCACAAGACATTTCAGGAGACTATGCTGGCACCAATGTTTCGAACCTCTATTGGCCGCCCCTTAGACGACGGAGAGGGTGGTGGCCCTTGAAGTATGCCATGCATAGACAGCGGTCAATAGGCTGGCTATCCAGACCTCTCCTTTTTCTCCACTGGCTGTATTAAAGAATATGGAGTTTTTTTAGAGTCGTCTGTTAATCATGTTCCAGTTCGAAAGAGCTCCGCGAGACTGTGTGATTAGAAAACATAAGGTATACATCCCACATATCTATGGATATCTAGCCAGCCTTGCTTTTCTTATGCACCACTGAGCTCCCTGGGACTACAGAAGTGGCTCCTCTCCAGACAAACTTCACTTCAGCTACTGTTTTCGCCTAAAAGTAGAGCTTCTTTCACTCCCATAATCAAATATTTCTTTTATTAATGTGGACGGGCTCATTTAGCAAAAGGACGATTGCTAGGGGATGAAGATGCTACTAATGAAGTTAGAGATTGCTACTGATCATGGTTTCCTGTGTTGCACATATGTGCAAAAAGCAGAGAAGAAAGAGAGATTTAGCTCATCCCCTATTTGTTAGACTAATGTCTAGAATCCTCGTCGAAGCTTTATGCTTTCCTTTTCTGGATGGGCGAGAGGGGAACGCAGATTATCCTTTCCGTGCTACGCACGCGTGCATCCATTTTTTGTGGCTTAGTCCTTGCCTCATTGGATGAAAAGTGGGTGAAGAAGAGAAGAGAAAAGATGAATTGTCGAACCACGGCATCCGCGCTTGGGATGCATTATTGCCCGCTGGAGACGTCGGGTAACCACCCATGGCGGTAATTCGAGCTATTTGTTTAATAAACCTTTTCGGCTTACAAGTGTCATCTTTGCTCACCGTTGAATTTGGGAGGTCCAATTCTTATGCTAAAAGGAAAAAAGAGTTCAGATTCTTGGTTTCCCAGGTGGAATCTGATGCTGCACTAAGCCGTCCTAAAAGGCAAGAGAGTTCCGATTCTTGGTTGCCAAGGTGGAATCTGATGCTGCACTAAGCCGTCCATTCGATCCCTATATAGGTCATTGTGTGTGCATCGTCACTTATGCCCACAAGCAGCAATATCTCTCACCGCCGAGCTTGGCATCTTGTTCTTCTATATCCTGCTTCTCTGCCTCAAGCCAGCAGTCTTCTTCATGGTAAGAAAGACCTGCATCGTTTGCATTTTAGTAGGTGTCTTCTTCAATTCTCTTTTCTGGTTTGATTTCGACATGTCCTTGTCTCAATGAGGATCATCCTTCAAGATGCCTACTTGGGCCTAGCATGGAACAGATTTCGCCAAACTCGATCGATGATACTATAGATACTTGATCAGGCGTTTTGCAAATAACCCTCAAAGCATACGGTTAGACCATAAGAACTAGTATGGTGGAAGATTGATAGACTGATGCAATAACAACATATAGTCCGTGTTGTTTTTTCTTGTGCCAAGTCATGAACTTGCCGATATTACTAAGGATGACCTTTCAACCATAAAAAAAAAGATTTTCAATTTCCTCGCATGAAAGCGGATGAGTGATGTTGCAGGCGGATAGGAAAGAGAACAGAAGTGAGAAGAAGAACAAGAGCATAGAAGTCGGACCATGGGGAGGAAATGGTGGGACTAGCTGGGACGATGGGAGTTACCATGGCGTGAGGGAGATCACTCTTGTTTTTGGCCATTGCATCGACTCGATCTGCGTGGTGTACGATGAGAAAGGGAAACCTGTGACAGGCGAGAAGCATGGAGGTGTCGGAGGCAATCAAACTGCTGAGGTTAGTTCTCCATTCGATAGCTTAACCACCGCCAACGATTTTTTTAAGCAACAAGCTGTAGACGAGAACATGACATGAATTATTTTGGATGGTAGATTAAATTGCAGTTTCCGGACGAGTATTTGGTCAGCGTAAGCGGCTACTACTGTCCCGTGGTTCATGGAGGCAGCCCAGTAGTTAGATCGCTCACCTTCAAGAGCAACAAAAGAACGTACGGGCCGTTCGGGATGGAACACGGCACGCCATTCTCTTTCCCTGTGGACGGTGGCCGGATAGTCGGATTCAAGGGACGAAGCGGCTGGTACCTGGATTCTATTGGGTTCCACGTTTCCCAAGCTCAACCTGCAAAGCTACTTCAGAGGGTTCACAAGACATTTCGGAGACTTGCTAGCACCACTGTTTCGAAACCTCTATTGCCGCCGCCCTTCGACGGAGAGGGTAGAGGCCCTTGAAGTATGCCTATGCATAGACGCGATCAATAAGCTGGCTATTCAGAGACTCCTTTTTCTCCTCGGGCTGTAGTAAAGAAAATGGAGTTTTTAGAGTCGTCTGTTAATCATGTTCCGGTTTGAGAGAGACGGACATATCCGACTCACCGTTTATTGTGTTCCAGTTCGAAAGAGATCCACGAGATTACATGTTATTAGAAAACATAAGGTATACATCCCACATATCTATGGATATCAAACCAGCCTTGCTTTTCTTATGCCCCACTGAGCTCCCTGGGACTACAGAAAGTGGCTCCTCTCCAAGACAAACTTCACTTCAGCTACTGTTTTCGCCTAAAAGTAGAGCTTTCTTTCACTCCCATAACCAAATATTTCTTTTATTAATGTGGACGGGCTCATTTAGCAAAAGGACGATTGCTAGGGGATGAAGATGCTACTAGATGTTGCAATAAAGTACTCCAACGCTGTTCTCTGAAACGCGCTTCGCAGAAAAATTATACACGAGAGAGCATTTTATGTTGGAGAACATTAGGTCACTACCTGGCTCGGTTGTTTTATTCCCTCGACGTGCCCGAGGACGGCAGATTACAAGCTGTCCCGATTTTCAGGTTAGCCGAAAGTAGATACCAGAAAACAGAGACCCAAAGCAGCTAATCAAGTTAACCATCAAATATGCTCGACCAGTAGACCAAATTACCAATCTCCACTGCTCTACAAACAAAGGTTGGATGGAAGCAAACACTTGGAGGTACGTTACACATGGCCGAGAGCAAAGACGTCCCATCTATGTTCCCATTCAGATGAATTTACATGGCAAGAAGTCTCTATTAGATCATAAAAAGCCCAAATACAGTATTCCTCGCGTCTCTTCCTAAAAGTATTTCTCACCCTCGAGCTTTAAGCTCGGCAAGACGCCGGGACAGGTCATCCTCTTCGACCTTTTCAGATGCTTTGGTTGGCACAGCGTGTGTGGCCGCCTGGGGCAAACCAACCGACACCTCCAACCCGTAATCGTCCGCCACCTGTTGCATCAAGCTGGTCACCTCTCCTTCTGGAGTGGAGAGCGAGGTCGATCCCGCCATTGAACTTTCCATGAACTCCGCCTGCACCTCCATGTTTACGAACTGCTTCTCGAACTGGTCCATCGTCTCGGACATCTTCTGCAAATTACCTGGAGCAGGAAAACATCCAATAAGATTGACATTAGGACAAGAGATCCCACTTTCCACTCACTGGACATTAACACACTTCAATCGATTCAAACCAGCCACACAATAATAGAATTACGTGACAACACTTGCGGGTGTGTAAACTAATGGATGGGATACATTGCACTCCGAGAGCCCTTGTAAGCAACCGAAGGCATGACAAAGACAGGTTTGTGAACATTCTGAGACTCTGAACTTCACCTTAATATGAAATAAATTGAACCGACCGAATATAGCATATGCAATTATTTCAATTTTACCTCCAGCATCTTAAACAAAGGTGATAGGTACCTAAACTAGTAACGCAACGCATGGAGTTTCGTTTTCATCTCACCATACGCTGGCAACACAAGAAACCAAGAAATTCTATAGCTACTCGATCCCCTACGGCACCGCCGGCTCTCTACAATCATCGATGTACTTCAATCTTGCTAATGCTTTAACTTTCAATCACAGAGAAAGGTGCTTAGGGTGTTAAGGAGCTCTACAGTCTACGCAATGCCTAGAATGGCCAAACGTCCTTGAACCGAAGGCAAAATTCACCATTGAGATGAAATCCAAGCATTACAAGCAGCACCAACATTGTCGGCACCGACAACACACGAACGGGAAGTCGATGCTTCCAGGTCAAGTCATCCACCATCAATCAACAATTAAAGGCAATCAGGGGAAGAGACAAAAGGCAAAATCCGCCGCCATCGAAACCTAGACTTACCGGTGGCCAGAGAGGACTCGAGCGATTTGACGATGGAAGCCATGGACTTGTTGATGGTGGTCATCTTGGCCTGGGTGTCGAGCCTGGCGACGACGGCGTCGAGGCGGGAGGCGAGGCGGAGGTAGTTCATCTGCTCGGTGCGCTTGCGGATGGCGTTCTCGGCGTAGATGCGTGCGCCGTCCATGTTGCCCTTCTCGATGGCCTTCTTGACCTTGAGCTTCTCGGCCTTCTCCTCCTTGTCGCACTTCCGGGCCTGCCTCTGCAGCGACTTGGCCGTGAACTTCAGGTCCATGATCTGGTTCAGCAGCTTCTCCGTGCTCCCCATGGCTCGCGAGATCGGAACTCCCAAGCAGCAAATCGGTTCGATTCGAAGGTCCCCTCAGAAGATTGTTGACGGATGAACGTGGATTGATGGAGCGAGTGGTTGCGTTTCTCCTATTTGAAGGGAAGCTGGGTTTCTGCGCGTATGTCTTCGAGCGTCAGCGTCAAGGACGCGTGGGGACAAATCCCTTTGTTCTGAAATTGGGTGGGCCTGAAGTCTATATGGGCCTGAACAGACCGAAATTGGTAGGCCTGAAATCGTTATGGGCCTGGACCGACTGATAGCCCACCTGACGATAAACCCACAGTCACACCCGGATGAATTGAACGGGACGACGATGCCGATGACGCTGACTTGAAACGTTTCGAGCGGTTTTCAAAAAACACAAAAGTTGCAGGCGAGAGCTCCGGCGCCACGTGTCATGTCCCGCTTTCCTTTTGTTCCTCCTTTCGTGCGTCCACCTGAAGCGCAACGCTTCTCCTCGCTGCCCGGACCGCCCGCTCGTTCGGACGTTTTCTTCGTCTCTCTTCTGCTCACTCGCTCTCCATTCTAATCGTCCCTTCTCCAGGTTATCTTCTCGAGAAGCGATTTGTCATTTTCTCTCGTTAGCTTCCAAGAATAAATCTTGTTTTCTTCAGTTCCCAAGTTTTGTTTTCTCGATCTTGCCTAAATCCCCATCTCGATCTTGCCTCAGCTGGTTCCTGGGCCGTTTTGATCCGAAGGGAGATCCTTTTTGCTTAAACCCCAGGTGCATTTTGGAAACAATCTTGCAAAAATTCCCAGCTTTGCCTTGAAAGACCCGTTTCAGGAAATGGACTCGACGTTTTCCCGAGACAAGCTCACTCGGATCACTAATATGGCGCTACCCTTTCGTTATTGATCTACAGAAGTGGATCCAGTGTCTGGTGAGCGAGTCATATTTTCCATAGTAAATGACGATTTTCTTTTGTTCCCTCAAATACGAGGGCTTTGCTGAATCCTGTCGTTGTGATGTTTCCGAAACAGAAATGGTTGGGCATAGAGAGGAAGAACCTGTTTATGAGATTGCGGTGGCAGTGCCAAGAGGAGAGTGAAAGAAGGAGATGAGAACGAGGACTGTGTGGAGGTTCTCGTGGATGAGTTCAGGAAAGCGGGGTTGATAACTGAGAGAGTTGTTGGCATTGCAGATGAGTTCATCAAGGTGTGGTCTATCGATTGATTTGAACTTTTTCGTTACGGGTCGCTCTGGTGCTATAATTGTGCATCATATGTTCAGGAAACTGCATTATCTTCTTTTAGGTCTGATTAGGTATTTGTTAGCTGTACACGTCTATTAGAAGATTCATGGAGTAACTTGGAATGCGTGTATTCTGAATGTGAATTCCTATGAGAGGTTCTGCTTGCAATGCTATCTTTATTTCTACTCTCATGTCTATTGATAGTTATACCCATTCTTGCTGTTTGGTATCGCTTGCCCTGTTAAGCATTCTTATGTCCGCATATTACATACATGAGATTTTGTTTACATGCAAGGCTGTGTTGAAGAGTATCCTTGTGTATAATGCTGGCGCATTTTCTGAAGTTAAGTACCCTGGCATCAGCAGAGATAGTGTGATGGACAGAGCACTTAGATCCTTTGCATACTAGCTGAATTTTGGACCATGCTCACAATAGGTCTTTAGTAATTTCTTATGCTTCTCTCTTAGATTTCCTCTAAACTGCAGCTACTTTTCCTTAGCTGGCAGCTCCTTTGGAAACTTTAGGACGGACAGCTGCTAAGTTACATATGAGGAAACCAACATGTATTGGTAAGTACCAGCCCTTTCCGCTTCTGCCTTTTGCGTGATTGTCATACGGGTTGGCATTAAATGTGAGACTCCGGTGTTGATGTCAGGGATGGACTTGCAATTTGAGTGGGAGGATGTCTGTGCTTTTGTTCGACAGCCGGACGGTTCATTGTTCTGCTGGTGTGAACGTTTTCATGTCTACCACCACTTGATATATGGGATAGTGAGTTATTTTGCTTTATCATTCCTGTGAACTGCACTCTTTAATTAGTCATCAGACTCTCGTATATAATATGCTTCATGCTGCTTAAGGAGTAAATTACATGTCTCAAATGATTGCCATTTGTAATCATTTTGCCAAGTCATAATCACTATCACTAGACATATCATGAAGGAACATCCAGCTTTTATAAAGATAGCTATTCTTCTGTATTGTTCTTGCTTCTGTACCTCTAGCTTTTTTCCTGTCGCAAATTTGGATGTGTAAGAATAGCGCCGTGAATTGTTTTCTGTGACCTTAAGAGCACTAAGAAGTGGATCAAGTCCTATAGAGATAGATTCTGAGGTACATGATTGCAACATTAACGTCATACCTCTTAATTTAGACTTGTGTATATTTATAGGTTAATAAGAGCCAGTCAGATATAATTCTAAAGTGGGATGCAGAAGAAATCCACTGGGAACCTGGTGAACCTTTACTACAAAGATTGGAGTCAGAGAGCATTGTCAAACAAGTGTTTCCTAGCATGGTAAGCTGTTTGAGATCACCAGCAAGTCAATTTGCTCGTTATTACTGCAGTTATATGACTTCTGATGTGCAGTTGAACAAAGAGGAAAGAACTTCTGAGAAGTTGGGCATTGAATGGTTGGACTTCACAAAACAGCCAATTGATGATATTTACTTGTACTTTGGCACAAAGGTAACTGCAGTGACATCACCCGTTGCAGTTAGCGAAAAAAAAAAGAGAATTCACTTTCTGTTATCATCAATAGATTTCATTTCCAGATTGCAGTCTACTTCGCTTTTCTTGGGATGTATACTCGGTGGATGCTGTTTCCTGCAGGACTTGGGCTCATTTCACAGTTGATTAATTTTGGGTGAGTTCTACCTGCCCCTTCTATTGAGTGCAGTTTTGCTTTACTATGTGCAATTTCGCACTGATTATTTTGGCTTCGACTTTTTTGTTTGTTTCTTTAGGCCATTCCAACTGCTAGTCCTCCCAATTTTCTTTGTAAGCATCACATTATGGGCTGTAATGTTTTTCAGTTCTGGAAGCGTAAAAACTCTGTCCCTTCTAACCAGGTATGTGGGTGAGGTTTAAGAATGTTTCGATGGCGATGTTAGATTGATTTATCATTATTGGACATTGTTGTATTGTATAATGACTTCCCACTGTCGAAACTTCTCCACCTTCTCTGGACCCCTGGTGGTGTAGGTGGCATATCAGTTATTCAGTTGGAGCTGACCCTGGTTATGACCTGGGCTACAAGCTCTCTGGCAAAGAATGGAGCTCGGTACAGTCAACTGTGGAACTGGCTGGTAAAGAAGAGCAAGATAGAAGGAAGGATAAGGAAAAGTTTCAAAGAGAAGAATGGTTCGGAGCTTTTCTGAGGGTCAGGAACGATGCTATTGTTATCCTGTGTATCATATGCCTCCAGTTGCCATTTGAATTGGCCTATGCACATCTTTACGAGGTCGTTGGATCTGATGTTATAAAGTAAGAATAATTGGATCACTGAAGTTTCCCGGGTGTTTTCTCTTTGCTAGAATTATACTAATTTCCGTTGTTTGACATTCTGTTGTGTGGTCACTTTCCTTTAGTCTGTTGTCTGGACTTTTTGTTCCACACTCGTATATATCTCATGCTTAAAAGCAACGTCAACCTCTCTAGGTCCATGCAAAACGTGTTCGTGTTCATGTAGCAGTTTGTTGGTTAGTTTGGTTCTTTCCCTAACATACCAAAACATATTTATTCTGTAAGCACGATACTTGAAGCCATGTAACCCTTTTATTCTGACACACACCCCCTCCATCACCATTGATATAGGTAGTAATATTGTCAGCACTTAAGTAACTAGTCAAATAAAGATCCTTGTATGCAAAATGTTAGATAGCCTCTGTCGCATGTGCGAGCCCATAAAGAAAATTCCTTAATTCCTTGCCAATCGATGGGTCTTCTTTGTTGTATCTCATATGATGGTTTTAGAGCCAGCCATTTACTATCGAAGTAGGTATTTCCCATAAGAAGTGGTTTTCTAGGTTGTTATCTTACTTTGTCACACATTCCACCCACTCAAAATTTTTAGGGCAGAAGCTAATTAACACCTACAAATTATAAATCACGTTGTGCAAAATCAAACCTTTGCTCAAACATCATGACAGACGAATTTTAAGCTACCAATTCTTGAACCCGCTATGTAAACAGTTCAAGCTTGAAGAAACGTATCCCTTGTTATAGTCTGTTTTCACTGTCTTTCAAGGTTCCACTTGAGAGTTTAATGACATAATTCTGATTTGACTTTTCATCAGGTTTGGGCTGACAGCCATCTATCTCTTCCTCATTCAGCACTTCACAAGGATTGGGGGTAAGTATCAGTTCAGCTGATTAACCATGAGAAGAATGTTAGCAGAGAATACCGGGCTGATAGCTTGGTCTATAAGGTGGTTGCATGTTTTATTAATGTTTTTTTATGAAGGAGCCTTCATTTTTTTTTTCTGGCCTTATGTGTAAGCTTTTTCTATTAACTTTTTCTTGCAGGTTTTGGTCTCTATTTTATGCAATCGTACATTGGAGTTTTCTACCACGCCCTCCTGCATCGGAACTTCAAGACTCTCCGTCAAGTCTTGATTCAGCGCCTCATCATCTCAGAGGTGGAGGATCACAATCACAATAATAAATTCACATGTCTTACACAGTTTAGCTAATCTTCTTCCTCCTGACTTATCTCAGGTGTTGGAAAACCTGTGGGAGAACTCTTTCCCCTATTTGAAGTACAGTTACAAGAAACACAAAGTTAGGTATGCCACCTTGATATACTTATTGGTCTCTTGATCTCTTTGTTAGTAGATTATATTTCAACAAAACCTGAATGACCAACTGGCAGATCCTTTTTTGTTTTCTTAGAAAGAAGAAAAGACGTGAAAAAGGATCAACAAGGGCAAAATTCAATTTGCATCAAGGGTAGAAAAGGAGTATCTGAAACCGTCCTACTCTGCAAGCATTGGCGAGGAGCTCGAGGATGGGCTGTTCGATGGTATTAAGTAATGTGGAATATGTTATATTCTCCAGTATTTCTCAGTGGTTCTCCCAACTTGCAGTCGATCCGTACAAAATAAGACTTGCAAGTTACTGCAAGCTTTCTTGTTTTAATGCGAAAAATATTGTCAATGACATTATTTGACATTCTTATCATAGAATAGACATCACAGTAGGTGGTATTTACATCACTCTTTTTGTTGATACCATGTTGATAATAGAGAAATTTCTGATTGAACCTTGAGTTATCCTTCTAAAGTTTATCTGATTGCTGGTTCTTATACATGAATTCGCAGATTTTCTTGGAGTTGGCATTACAATTGGAATGATCATGATGTTTGCTTGCGTATTCCCTCTTGCATTTGCCTTTGCTGCCTTGGTAAATGATGTTTTTTTCTGGTTTATCTACGAAGTGGTCCCTACTATAGTGAGAAACTGATGTTCAAGGTCTGTCTTGTGCAGAACAACATCACTGAGATTAGGACAGATGCACTGAAGCTGTTAGCTATCATGAAGAGACCCGAACCTCGTACTGCTGTGACCATTGGAGCTTGTTGAATATATTTCAGGTACCCCCAGACCTCATGTAACATCGTACTATCATATTTCATCGGTATCCACTACAAGCGAATAATGGTATTGATATTTGAAAATCTTTTGTGTTTTCAGTTCCTAATAGTGATGTCCATTTGCACAAATTCTGCTCTCCTGGTATGTTTATACGATCAGGAAGGAAATGGAAAATTGAACCTGACTCGCAGCAATCCTAGTCATGGAACATGTGCTTCTGCTCATTAAGTTCGCAGTTTCTCGCTTTGTTCCTGAGGTGATCCCTTCTTTTCCTTCGTTCCTTGTTTATACGGTTCCCACCGTGCGTTTTGTGAGTAGCTTTTGATGCTTCCATATGCTATAGGAACCCGCATGGGTGAGGGCGAACCGCTTGAAGAATGCAACACAGGTGCAGGACAAGTGCTCCAAACAGTTGTTGAGAACAATATCAGCCAAAGCTACCAAGGACGATTGAGGGAGGCTGTTTCATCTGTTTGAGATTTTCCCAGTGCTTGCTTCGCTTTCGGACTCACCCGCTTCCCAAATTGTGTATACAGCAAGTTTCCTTTCATGGTTGCATTACTTTTAGCTTGGCAAGCCGTTTTTAGGGTGCTTTTTTGCTTTGGGTTTTGTGAACTGAAAGCCAGCGAGGAATCTCTCCCTCAAGAGCCAGAGGATTTTTCTCAATGAAATGAGCGTTTGGTAAAGAAACGTGGATTCTGAATTTGGGAATGAAGCGTTCCAGCTAAAATTTCTCTGGTTTTGAATGTTCCAGCTGAATTCTGTAAGGAATCCAGGTTTCCTTTCAAAGCAGATTTGGAGAATATGCGGAGATAGATTTGTTGTATTCAGAAGCAAGTTCCCGAGAGAGCTGATATATATGATAGTTAAAAACAAAGAGCGAAAAAAATGGAAACAAACCAAAACCTAAGCACTCTTTGCAAGATCTTGTCTTGACGAAAACATTCCTTTCCATGTTCCTACTAGGAAAGACAAGATTAGAAGGAACTCAAATCTAGTATTCCATAGCACAAGGGCAAAAGGCAGGCTGGATTTCTATCATAGTTCTCCCATTTCATTTCCTGCCACGGACTTTAACAGCCTGCCTGTTCCTTTTCTTGACACCAGACTTGGCTACTTGGAGACTCTGCACGGCACTCAACCTTGCTAGGGCAGCATCCTTCAAATCAGGCCTGTAATAGTTATCTGCAGATGCCATAGTTATTCGCGAATGTGCAACACCTATCCATAAGAAGGGGCAAAAAGGAAAAAAAATATACATGGCGAATATGTTGATAGCTGTTTAAGAAACAAACCAATACTGTCAAGCGCACAACACAATCCATTCACACGCCCTAGGCCAGTCTCACTGATCACATGATGCAGTAGTATCTCTAAGAAGCAATTCAATGGTTCATGCACTGCTATCACGAAGATGCTGCCTATCGTGCGGAAGAACAAGCAATGATCCTAGGTAACCGCGAGACACTCGGTAATCTACAACTGGGAAGTACCCAAGAAACTTGACGAGGTGGGAAGAAAAAGCCTGTTATGTACTAGATATCAAACCACTTTGCAAAGAACACGTAAATGAAGGGCTACCTGGTTTGTCACAGCCTTGGCCATACTTTTGAACTTCTTCATCAAAGATTTGTGGAGCAATGTCGTGGGTTTGTTTTGTTTCTTGGTCTTAGTCGTAGCAAGCATCACGGATTGCTCCTTACCAACTGGTTGAATGGTGACCGTCTTCTGATTTGCGAAGCCTACCATGCACTAACAAAGATGTCAACTTTTGGCTCAAACAAGCCTCTTCTGCGTTAAATGATCGAAATTTCAAATGGAGAGAAGACAACCGAAGGAGACACTAACCACTTGAACTGCATCAAGAAACCAAATTACCCATTTTCAAGCAATCTCAATCATTTCCAGTGTGAAAAAAGAAAAGCTGTAACTTTTCCAAAAGATTCTTAAACCATTCTAGTACAAGGAAAAGGTCCAAGTGATACGCAACAGATCGACATTTTCCTCGCAGAACTTGTCCACACCTTTCCAACGGAGTTGTGACGGGTTACGATCATACAGTTTCCAATATGTGAATACACATTTAGCTCCTAACAACTACAAAAAAGTTGATTTGGTAACATCCAAAGCCGAACATAACTGAAGAATGAATCCTATCTTCAGCTAAACAGAGTTTCCCTTTAAAGATTAGCTTACGGCGCCTGTATGGGTTCGCCTAAACCCTCACTGGTCAAAACAATTGTCCAAAAAGTTTCATACCTATTGCATTTTTGTCAATTCAGTCCTAAACCAACGATTTCCACATTCCACCTCACCTCCGGATCAACAAGCAGGAAACCAATAGAACCGCAAAACCTGCAGACATCGTCAAAGCAAAACGAACGAAAAACAGGGACAATACCAGAGTGCTTGTAGCCCTATGGGAGTTGAGGTTGAAGAAGTTGTTCGGCTCCTTGCTGAACTGAACGCTCGCGTTCTCTCTCCCGGACCCTTCACGAAATAAGAGTTGTTCCTCTTCACAATCTCCCATATCAGCTGCCCCGGCACCGTCGCCATCTCCTCCTTCCCTCCACCTGCATTCCACGAAACAACAGACAGAGAAAAGAAATCGTGTCTCATCGAACCAGCCGCGGATCAAATCGAAGCGTGAGCTGTTATGATGCGTTGCTGAGAGATGGTGGTGATCATACCAGATGGGTTTAACAGCGCGCGGTGGGAGGCTGCAAACTTGAAAGAGTTGCTGCTATTACGATGAGCATCAAAAACCCTTAGCACCAGCAGCAGGAGCTAGGTTTGACAGATTTCGGGACGATAAAAGCACGCTTCATTGTCATTTTTACGAGCATGCCTAGGTTTTGGTATACCCCATTCATTGGCCCAGCCCCTGCTCTGCCCTGTTCTGTAAACACTTCGTTGTATCGCTCCAGACAGAATGAGGCAAAGAGGGGTATTCGAAATTAAATTCTTTCGTAGACGCTCCACTTCCGATAAAAAGAGAACGGAAATAGATGACCAGTTTAATCAATTAAAGTCGTAATTTTTACCTCTCGCTACAGAACATCCTGACGGTTCACGTTATATAGCGTGTTTCGATAGACCAATTTCGATCGACAAAGAGTTGGCCTTTCATGGCGTATTATACTTCGATGCATGGTTGCATTCATACAGAGTGCAAAGAGCACAACGCCACGTCACCCCGTGAAAGATTTTCTGACCCTGATGTTGATCCTGGAAAGATGACCCTGATGCTGATCCTAGAAAGACACAAGGCACGTGATATCACCGAAGCTTACCTGTTTCCTTCAACACTCACAAACATGGGAGTTCCTGACCCAAGAAATATACGGGAATCCTGAAGTATCTCACTCCAAGCAAAAACCACCAGATCCCACAGAGAGAGAGAGAGAGAGAGAGAGAGACAGACAGACAGAGTTTGATAAAATTAATAAACATGTTCCATGACCAGCAACAGATACAGAAGAGTTATTAACTCACAGAACCAACCTGATATATTTGACCTACCAAAGGTCTACTACTACCACTACCAAGTAAAGCAATTTTGCCTATTACCAGAGACTTCCACTTTACACCTCAACTAATGTTAAATATGTACGGTATCTGGTAGTAGCTTCCCTACGAGGTTGGGTTCCAAGATCAAATTATACAGAAAGGAGCTCGCTGATATACAAAGCAGAGAGTCTAAGGCTAAGAGTAAAACCGAAACAAAATCCGCAACTGAAAATGCACTACATACAGCAAGAAGATTGAACCATGCATTGACTTCCAGAGCAAGAAAAAGTTCACTAATTGTTGGATGTCAAAGCCCGATGAGTCGGTCTCACTGAACCGTTCACTGCTTCATTTATTCGACTGAACACTACTTTCAATGGTATGCAAGTGATAACAGGACCAGCAGGCTTCTCTACCGCGAATTTCCCCATGTCCTCACCTCGCTTATGTCCAGTCAATGAGGACAACTTCCGCATCTTTTTAGACAACTGACCCGATTTCTTCGCCTTCGACGACTTTTTTCGTGAATGGGACTTCGCGGTACGTCGGCCATGCCCTGAGCTTCTATGAACCGCACGAACCATGTCAGAACCTCCCCAAATAGAGAGCTTATTTGCATCACAGCTGACCGTATTTACCAGATTATCACAGTACCCACCATCTAGGACCTCAACTGAGAGAGGGTGTCCAACAATGGCTTTACCATTTAATTTACTCATGAGCGAAACCAAAGGAACATGAGTTGGACGATAGCTAGCCTTGACTTCCAGCTCAACATTATACAAGGGCGAATTGGAGTACAAGTCCCCAATAGGATACTCATCCGTCTTATGCCTGGAGTGCACGGTAAAGCGAGACTGACGATGAGGGAGCGATCTGTGAGAAGTTGGAGAGCCATTGGGCGGTGGCTTCAGCTCAGCTTGCCTTTTCATTAGAGATTCTCCTGGGAACACTCGCGAGCCCCAATCAGGTACGCCATCCACCTGACCTTCGCTACCCGATTTCAGTTTAGCATTCAAAGTAGGGAACCCATCAACACAAGTGGTGCCAGGTCTCCGATCAGAACCTGGCAAGCAACCATCTGGGTTATGTAGACCTGCCAGATAGGTATTACATTCCTTGTCCATTTCCAGATACCTTCCCGGGTGCCGTTTCCTGTTTTTACTTAACTGCCTGGAATTCCTCTTTCCTTTCGACTGCCACTTTGAAGTACTCTTGTCTATCCTTTGGTCTACTTGATCTCCAGGAACAGCAGCCAAACTGTTGGGACCAGATTCATTGACATGGTTGCATGGCAAAGATGCAGCTTCTAGTTGACTGCTTTGACTTGAATGCCTTCCTAAGCTGCTGAGTTGGGCCTGGCCAGCATTGGAGGATAATCTGTGAAGTCCACTAAAACATCATTACTAGGCCCCTTTCATCCATAGCATGATACAATATAAGACAATGCTAATACTAGGTAGATGGGATTGGCATAGACGATGCAAGGATGGAGGATCTTGTCAAAGACTAATCTCTACGTCACCAAACTCAGACTGCAAACCTGAAAAACTTACTTCTACATAGACATATACAAAGCAAAAAACTTCCTATTTTCATCCCCCATTTTTATATTTTACCTTTTTACCACCAGAACAGACAATATACAGCATGAGAGAAGCATTGTTTTGAAAAATTAAAATTCCATGAAAGGAAAATGCTGAACTTCAAAGGACTGGATGACCTTCCACTTTGGTTAGAAAATGCCATGAAGCCCTTCATAGAAGTACTTTTCGAAAAAAATGCATATTCTGTAGTTTTGTCAATCTCCTACTTGTATAAGAGGAATTTACCCCTGTAAAATTTCTAAGTAGAAATCTAGCAGCATTTGATTCCAAAGACCAATTGAATGACGAAAGCCAAGGGCCAAAGCAAACATCAGGAGCAAATGCCCCCCTCCCCCCCCCCCCCTCCAAAACCCAAAAAAACCAAAAAAGAAAAAGAAAAAAGAAGATACTAAGCGTGTGTGGGGGTGATTATGATATTTTGCCTTTTGGAGTTTGAGATGATGACCGCTCAAATCTTTACAATCCTAAGAAATATAGAGATTTGGAGTCGTTTGCAATCATGGAGAAGTTTTTCGTAAATTTTGTAGAGAAAATAAGAACTTATCGATTAAACTTAAGTTGTCACAGAAAAGCCCTGAGACTTTCTTTGTCACATAAAAGCCCTGAGACTTTCTTGGTCTAATCAAACAGCTCGCAGCAAGACCGCATTGATACACTGTCCAGAATCTTATCCTTATATGTCACACGAGGCATGCTTCCCCAGCAAGGATTAGTCACGTTAACTCCTTAATCTACGATGAAGTACAGAAAAGTAACAAGTATCTTTAGTGAAAATGCCCCATTGCACCAATGAGATTGAAAATCTACATTAAAAATACTAGCACTTCCCAGCTTATGATAGAAAGCCAACAGATCTTAAGCAATATCAAAACAGTAGAGGATAAATACACTAGATAAGAAGGAAACATACAAAACCAATTTCATAACATAGCTTACCTGTAGAGTCTCTATCATCTCCAACAAATGGCACATCAAATAACACATCAGATAATTCATTCTCATGTAGCCCCAACAAGAGGGAAGTTTCCTTTGTCTTCAGAAATCGTTGGTTTTCTGAGCATGCTTGCAATCATTTACCATTGGCTCATTGTCATGTGAAACTGCAGGGCTTTCTGAGTTCGCTGGGACCATGGGAGATGTTTTCTTTGAATCAAGATGTTCCAATCCAGATGCCTTGCAGTCAGATGCAGTGCCAAGACAATTACCACTTGAAGAGGCTGACTGGTCACAAGTAACTGGAACGGACACCATCGCTGTACTCTCCAAAACTTTGGTCAAAGGGCGACGTCTATTTTCTTTTTAAGGAAGTCCTGCACTATTGCCACTTGAGATCTCTTTCTCTTCAGAGATGAAGAATAGCCTTTGCAACCATTAACAGGACTTCCATTTGGCACAGAATTGACAATACTTGTGCCAGGTGCTATATCTTGGTGAACCGACTCGTCAACGGCAACAACCTGAACCATTTTGTTAGACACCATACCCATGCCTAGATCCTCAAGCCCTCTCATGCGCTTGCTTCCTTCAATTCCATCATCTTCCGAATCATTTGGGGTTTTCCTTCTTCCCTGTGCAGATTGCAGCTTGGAAGAACAGACATGATTTGGTTCTTCAAAAGATAAGCCAGACTGAGATAACTCTGGCCCGGTATGTGAATCAGTATCACAGTCACTCTCATCTCCAGAAATTTCATCACTTCCTCTACCCGAATCCGAGATTGTAGGAGACTCCATAGCCAAAGCACCATCTCTCCCTGATGAATAATTTCCACAATAAAAATCTGGATGGTCCTTCCCCAGTCGAGAATTCTCAAGCTCAAGAGCATGCAAGATTGCATCCTCTCTCCTTGCATATTTCACCACTTTCTTACTTAAAGTGGCTGCAGCTGCCTTTGCCTTCTCAATGCAATCGTCATACTCACCACAACGAAACGCCTTCACTCTCTTGGATTTTCGAGGTATACCAGTCTCTACATCACAGGTCAAGAAAAAGAGAATACTTGATAAGTTGAATGATTTCACCAGAGAGAATGTTTTAAACATCAGCTGCATGGTCCATTGATAACAAGAATGATGACGGGGAAAACATAATCAAGAAACAATACCCAGAGCTCATTCTTGCAACATTACCAAGAAAAATATTCCAAAGCAAGTTTCGTTATGAGCAAGCTACCAGACAATAAAGAATCTCAAGGAGCAAAATAGGCATTCATTGCATGTAAACATGAACAATTACAAACAAAACTTTGGCACATGTCTTCCTTCAACGAATCAAAAATCAAGATTTATGGGGTTGCCCATAAATATCTCAATCAGAACTATGGTTGGGTAATTCTTAAGCAAATTTTGTGAAAACATTCCATGCAGACTTCATGAACAGATACAATCACCATGATACTGATACTGTATTCTGCAGCAACATAAGGCAGAATAGACCAGTTTAAGATAATTTCACAAGAAGTAAACTGCTATCAAGAATCCCTTAGCTAAAATCCAACCTGATTTCTGATCCACATACCCAAGGTAAAAGATGATGTTAGATCTTTTGCTTAATTATGTAGAACATAAAGGATAAAATCAGCTCAAAAGCAGCTGCAACAACAAAGCTAAGTTCTGGGTTATGTCTATGAAAAGCATGTAAACCATTTTGGAGGCACATTCAGTCAGGGTATTTTGAGAAAAAACATTAACTGATCCAACATCTCCAGTTTTACATGAATTAACACAATGCAAGCTAAGGTCCAGTATTTGAAGTCACGTTCTACAGCCCATGAAGTAAGAGGCATAATCAAACACTACAACTAAGCAGAAGCAGGCAGTTGTTGGACGAGCAAAATCAAGTCATCGCTGAAACAGAAATGCAAGTGTTTGCCTCATGGTAAGGGCTTTCAAGTTTAGTGAGGTTTCAACCGTCGTCAATGCTCCAAACAACCATGTTTAACACATTAAAAAACCTTGACATCAAAACTCATCTATGTGCTGTTGATAAACAGTGGTGGTCGCGCAACAGTTTGAAGAACAGTAAGGAATGAAAAATGAATCAAGCTATCCGAAGCACATCTATACATCAACCTCGACAAAGACAAACAAAAAACAAAAACAGCATCTCCAGAGGTTCACATTCTTGATGCGATTATGGAAACGGAAGTGTTCAGTTAAAATAAGAATGCACCGATGAGAAGGAAAAACAACATATAGACTCCACATGATCAGGGCAAGCTAAGGGACTCACATGCTAGCATCCTTGCGACCCAAGGAGCTTCACTGGAGTACCCGGATCTCGGCGAGACAGACAGCTCTCGGGCAGCTCGTCATGGCCCTAATCCGACCGGGCACCACGAACCGTTCCGCCGCTAACCCAACCAACCCTCCTACGCTCCCGTCAATGACCTTGTTGCAGGGCTACCTGTAGAACTGCTCATACCACCAAATCTCCACCGCCGCCGCCGCCGACAATAACAATAACCAGGTTCTGATCCAAATCTGTTTCAAATTCATCGCGAACCTCCCAATCTCCCAAAAGCTCAACCAAGTAATTCCGAGTGGGCGCAGCGCACATGCGCTTCGCCAAAACGCGAACCCCCAAAACCTGCCAAAAATCCGGAGAAGAAAAGAATCAAGATTCGACGAAACACAGAAAAAAAAAAACCCAGATGAAAACAAAAGCACAATCTGGCACGCAGAAAAATTTGAACCAGGTAGATTGAAAATCGCAAAGAAAATATAAAAAAAAAATCGAGGGAAAAGGAGAACTGCAAAAAGACCATGAACCTAAGATTGGAGAAGCTTTGCAGAAGGATCGGGAAAGACCACAGAGAACGGCTCGCTGAGAAATCCTTCCTTTCTCCGCTTTGTTCTTTTTTTTTTTTTTACTCAGCGTTGCTTCAAGAAACGCTTTCAGAGCCTCTGGTTTCTGTTTCTTTGCAGATTCAGATGTGCGAAGCTATGCAGATTCTCTCTTGCCCTTTGCTGTCTTTTTGTTTTTCTGGAAAATGTGTTGGCGAGAGAGGTTTGTAGAAACGAACCCTGCTGCGTGCGTGCGTTAGCTTTGCAGTGAGAGGAGAGGAAGAGAAGGAAGAAGAGAGGAGGAGAGAAGAGAGAGAGGTGGGGATGGTGGCGAAGTCAGTCGGAGAAAAGTGGGAAAAAAAAAAATAGGTTTGTAATTTGTTCGATCGGACGTACGTTTTCGGAAAATAAATATGAAAAAAAAATTGTTTCTTCTCTTTAGCAAAGAAATGTAACTAAATAAATAATTTATATAAAAATTATATATAATTTATACGGTTCGGACAGTTCATCCGTTGCGGTCGTGGATCCAATTTCATTTTCGCCCTCCACCTCAAAAAAAAAAAAACAAACAAACAAAAAAAGAGAATAGCATATTCATTCACTCATCCGTCTATTTTGTTTTCAATTTACCTCTTGTATTTTCTTTTCTTTTTCTATCGCCACGTTTTTTTTTTGCGCAATAAACATACAGCCCTAGTGATAAAATAATTAGTAGTTGAAGATGAAAGTATCATAAGTGCAAGCTTAAACTTCCCGCACTCTGTTAAAAAAAAAAAAGAAGCAAAGTCAAGAGGAAATGTTGATAATTAGGAGTAATTAGTACCGATCGAGTCCAATTTCTCTTAAAAATCGAGAACCGAACTAGCAAAATCAGGATCACTGATTCGGTTCTCGAGCGGTTTCATTGGATCGGAAACAAGCAAAAAATAAAATAAAGGAGCTATAACTATATCCACACATCGAAACATCATGGATGGCAACAGTGCAGTTTTTAAATCTAATAATTCCCAGGACAAAGGCGGAGTCGAGAGCTCTCGTGCTCGGTGGAGACGTAGGGGCGACGGACTGGGCGGAGATGGAGGGGCAGCCTAATGATTGGGGGCAATGGCAAGAGGGAGTCGGTGAAGAAATGGTCTGCATGCTTGTGGGAGCGGGCTTTGAAGACTGTCATGCGTGTTCATTGGATTGAATCGGACAAATAATACAATGTGGAGGGAATTACCATGTCCGATAGCTAAATTTAAGACACATTATTGTCTTCATTTGGTGGCTAACTAGAAAATGATGAAGATTGTCGATCGCTTTCTCGAACGATGAAGAGCTCACGGTAAGAGCTATTTCGGCCAGGATTGTGATTTAGAATTTTGCAAGAGCTCGAACAATAGCTACTGCTCAAAGTTGGACGACGAGCAATCGAACAAATAGAGAGAGAGAGATGATTTAAGTGATCAGCACAAGAAAAGAATCAGAATATAGGGTAGCGATTGTGATACAAAAGCTAAGTTACTTTTAAAAAAATCGATCGATCCGATCTTGGGCCTGGAATCGGGAATAGACCGTTTGACCACTGATTCTAATTTTAAGAATTACAAACCAGATCGCTCCCTCGAAAACTAAGAACCGGACCATCGGTCTTAATCTGATCCAGGCAGTTTCTGTCCATTTGGTCCAATTGCTCACTCCTATTAGAAATAGGGCGAACAAAAAAAAAGTCATATTTTATATTTTAAAATTATCATATTGCATTCGTAAATCCCCACCTCAATCAAAGAGAATTTACGATGACTCCACCTAGATACAGAATAAACTCATAAAAAAAATTTAAAAATTAATACTTGTTTGGTTGCGATATTTGTAACGACGTTATGAATTTATTACGGTTTTTTTAATTATGCCAATTTTGCTCAACAAGAGTTGTCAAATCGTTCTCTCTATCCTAATTAGAGAGAGATCAATAGGTTGATAGTCAAATCTAATTTGCTGAACAAGCTTGCCCAAAAGAACCCTTCAAGCCATGGTAAATTACACCTATAAATTACTGACCCAATTTGAATTATTATACTAATTCTTATGAACAATACTTATTAAAAGGAAATGTAAAATGTAAATCATCTAAATGATACGATGCCTCAAGATTATGTTTCCAAAAATACGACGCGCTCAAGGGTCTTTTTATCCGTCCCAGGTCTCCTGTTTCAGGAGTGTTAAGGCGCTTCGCAGCTCGAGCTCAATTTGCTCCCTCTCGGCGTCTTGCTACAGCGAGAAACCAAAGAAATCGCCGACGATGACGCGTAACCAATCGAGTGAAAATCTTCTTCTTCTTTTTTTCCCTATGGGCTGTTGAAAAGTTACTTCACAATCGCGATTGCATGATCATCCGCTGATTTCTGCTGGTGTTGTTGCTGCTGTTACTTCCACTTGATTTCGGCTGCTATTCGTTCATCTTCTCCAGTTGCACGGGTGGTGGTAGTATTTTCTGCTCGCAGGTGGATCGCCCCTTTGATTCGGATGTTGTTAAGCGCAGCTTTGATAAAGCTTTAGCTTGTTTGAAAATCACGGGGCAGAGAATTAGAACCAGGGATACTCTTCTTGAATAGTTTGTACAAGTTATGAAGTGTCAAAGAATCTAGATGCGTGGTATATGATCGCTGCGCACTGTGTACAGTTAAAGCTCACGCGAGAGAAATTGCTGGGCACGGAAGCCACCAATATTTCTCTGCTCTTTTTGAATTCCTCTCAATCATGTAGTATACTGAATGTGGATTGCTAATAGTATTCAATTCGGACAATTCATTGTTGGCACTCTGCGAAAGTTTTGATTTTTTTTCCTTTCTCATTCCTATGATGGATGGCTTCGTAACAAAGCTTATTCTTTTGAGGATATCGAATCCAGAGATGAAAAAACTAACCAAAAGACGATTACACGGTGTAATGAGAAGGGCCATCGCTGGCATATGGATGGGCTTTGGCTTTTTGTTTATCTGAAGTCACCTTTTGTATTTATGGCAATCTTGAATTGTGGATGTAGAGTATGAGCTCGAGCAGTCGATGGAAATTGAAGCATTGGAAGCTATACTCATGGATGATTTTAAAGGTATATTTAGCCGACATCTATTTTCATTATCGTGCTTTTTATTTTGTTTTTTTGCTTGTTTCGACCAGTGAGGGATGCTATTTGCTGTTTTCTTTTTAATGCCAGAGATTCATCCCAGCGAAAGTGGGTTAAATACATCCAATAAATGCTTCCAAATCAATGTATCTCCACAGGTACCCACTATTCTCCCCATCATACATCTCATACCATATGTTGTGATCATCAGCTAGAGAATTCTTAGGAAGTTATGAATGCTTCACATTGGGTGTTAAACCTGGTCTTATTTTCCAGATTTGATATGCTCAGAGAGGCTTAGCATTTAATAGCTAAGACATGGGTTTATGGGGGATTCAGATAGCTGTACTATGATGCTTGATTTAGATTAATGCACAACTAGTGAGGATATGTGCATTAGCTAAAAAGAAGCTGAGGTTCTATCTAGTGTTGTGAAAAATCATACAACAATATAATCCCAATTTGTCTTCTCTTAAAGGCTTTGACTAATGGGCATGAACATATTAGTTTCAAGCTTTTGCAATCTCATGGCAAAAAGGAAAGCATTTTCAGATTTTTCTTTTGTCATAAGAAGACATTGCTGGGACATCTCACTTTGCAACTACATGCTATTTGTCCTTTACAGGCGCTGTCCTTTTTGCCCGTCCTTTTTATCATTATTTCGCTAATTTATCATATTTTATTTGTCAGGAAGACAATTTAGACGAGTCAACAACTACACCAGGTGACTGATTATTTAAATTTTTCTTTCAGTTTGCTTGATTTTATGGTTGAAGCTGAGGGCGATGAGCCTTTTGGAGCTCAGGATCTAGTTCGCATGGAGCTAATATGTTTCTCTGGCATCATGTGCAGTTGAGCTGGCCTTGATATTCTCCCACACAGAAAGATATCCAGATGAACCTCCACTTTTAAGTACCAAAAGGTTAATGATACTTCCATGGAAGGAAGAGTTGCTTTTCTTTTATCGTTTTTCCTTAAACTGCGATAAAATTGTTCTCGCATTTTTTAGTGGAGCTAGCTCTGTCCTTGATGTGTAATTTCTCACAGTACTTAAAACAATGCTTCTTTAATTTGGGCTTTTGCAATAGCAGGAGACCGTGATAGTAACTCCTCGATGGGGATTTTTTTCGCCCTCTTGTTTTTGGTTCACTGGATGGCATTGAAAGTGGACCTTTCCAGTAATACTTCTGTCCCATGATGTGCAACTTCTTAGTAAACTTCAAATTGATAATCGCTTCCTAGCTTGATCTTCTTTCAAGTGTCATGGATTCTACTTGTGTGGTCTGTTTCATAGCAGTTCTCTGTTTGGTTTGTCCTCTAATGATTTTAATTTTCTGCCGAATTTGCACTATGCATTACTTGTTAATGCAATGTGATGTAAACAAAATCTCAGCATAAAAAAGCTCCCTTTTTAAGATTATCATATTACTGCAAACTATATAGTTGTATCTTGTGAAAGTGAATCAGTATTGGAAAATAGAAATTTGAATAGTTTACTCGTTGATTTTTACAGCCATTTAATCCCCCCAAGTTTTGCCTTTTATTCACTAGTTCTATGAATTTTTCACTTTTAGAAATTCTTGGCTTAATACTCGTGTCATTATCGAAGAGTATCAGCTGACAATACTGTTTGACCCAGTATATTATTCTATTTCCGCGTGTATTTCTATGAAGTTTATGTTGTTTAGTTTGAATGGTAACTTCATAAATTTCAAACGACGTCGGCATCAGCTTCTATTTGGCTTGTTGGTTCTGTTGTGCAAATGGTCAATGTGATGTAGCTCATTTGTCTGCTTACATGTAGTATCAAGCCTAGACATTAAGAGGTTTTTAGCCTTTGCAGTGTGCAGGAGACTATGATTTATGTTTTCATAAGTTCAGGAAATTCATAGAGAATTCTATTTTATTTTTTCATATGTTGCTGATACTATAACTTTAATTTTTATCACGATTGATATGATATAGCAAAACTGAGTTTGCTTGTAAAAATTGTTCCTCATTGGTGACCTAAAAATCCCTCGTGTCTTGCTAATGTAGGTTCTTTCTGGATATCTCTGAATTGAAATGACATTGATTTACGTGGTCAATTTTTTTCTGCTGCACCATTCTTATTTAGGTAGATTATCATAAGCAACATTAGTATGTTCTTTGACATAAATGCCCAATATTTCATTGTACAATTGGAAACGTTATTTGAATCCTGCAGTTTACGTGGAATACCAAGTGAAGATCTTAGGAAGTTGAAGGAAAAGCTCCAGCAAGAGGTGAAGAATTTTCCTTATGTATGGCTGCATTGCTTGGACATTGATATGCATATTCAGCTTTGGTCATGTCACTACTTCTGAGAGAGTGAGATAAGAAGGGCACTATGCATTTATCTGTGAGAGGGCCTAATTCCCGTCCTCTTAAGCCCATCTTATTGCTTCAGGAAACTATAATCGTATTATGTATCTCCGTCAAATTTTTTGATGCTTGCCTGTTTGGGGATTTATAAACACGTTTGAGATGTTCTGCAGTTCTGCACCTTCTTCCTCTGAATTAGCCTGGTTCTAAGAGATCTATTTCCATGAACATGTCCAATATGTGTGCGATGACTGAACGAATAACATCTTAGTTTAGACAATGTAGCTTAAATTCAAACAGTAACACTTTTGGGTAAATATCGTGTGTTATACCTTGCAAGATAGGAGCAAGGTATGCTTACATTTTCCCCAATTGCCATAACGCCCTATAAAGAGTGAAATTTACATTTCTTTTGGAAATTATGGTTTCTCTCTTTTATGTGGTTAGAACTGTTAATCAACTTGTTTCAGTCTAACTCAATGGCCAGCGTCAACATGAGTTTGTATGATTTGATCAAAGTGCTTTTGTTGTTCAGGCAGCTGAAAACCTCGGAATGGCTATGGTATACACACTAGTTACATCTGCAAAAGACTGGTTGTCTGAAAGATTTTGTCAAAATGACAGCACTGATGACCTTGAAGAAGAGGCAGCAAAGGATGAGGTAACTATATTTCCAGCTTTCAGAATCCACAGCTATTTGCTAATATGCTACAGTATGACCATATGTGTGGGAATTAAGTGAAAGCTCCACCAATAATTTGAACCTTCCCTTGTCTTGGCAATCGAGTCTCTTTGGATTGCTGTGGTTATAGTGTGAATCATGATTCTGCAGTGAAAAGCTTGGTTGTAGATATAGGCCATTGGTATTGCCATTAGGGGAAAATGGGCTGGCTGAATCTTGCATGAGATTAGAAAATTTGACTTCTGTTTCCCATGTTATGTTGCTGTATATTGATGAAGGCGGCATTGACTGCTTATTGTGTATAAGAAATCTTCCAGTTGTAAGTTCTGAAGAAGAGCCTTTATTTTGTTAATGGTTCGGAGTGAACATGGACCTATTGTTTGCAGACTGTCTAGCTTGAGAATGTGTGGAAAGATGATAGCAGAAACTTCTTCAGGAGTTTGTGAAAGGATCACATTTTCGTCTTGTCTTATTCAATCCATGCATTGCAAAACCTTGAAAGCTAAAGACACTATAGTTTTTATCCTGTTGATATTTTCTGTTATGGCTAAGTGAATGGACATCTTGGTCAAATATTCAGGATCGTCATTCAGTAGATGGTGGCAGAGTTTTTCTTACTTTTTGTTGCCTCTCAGATAGTTGTGCCCCATGGAGAACCAGTCACTGTGGCTACGTTTCTTGCATGGAGAGAAAGGTTTGAAGCAGAGTTGGCACTAGAGCGAGCAAAGTAAGCTTCAACACAATATTTTGTCTATTTCTCCTACGGTCAGCTTTGCATTATCTAGCGACATATTGTTATCTTACATCATGTTCTTTTGTCAATTGTAGTAGTACTAGATGATTTACTGTTGTGCAGAAAGAGCTGATTTGAACTGCTCTTAATCACATTTCATTTACTTTTGTTTGGGAGAAAATAGAAATTGAAGAAAGGAAAAATTTCAATGTAAACTGACTATGACGTCCTTCAGCGACCAATGGAAGAGCCCAATGGGTAGTTTTGGTTATAGGGCTTAGGAGCTTGTTGTATTTTCGGTTGATGGAGGGCCCAATAGAAAGATTTCTCTCTATTTTCAGTACCTTCATTTTCTCCTGGGTTTCTTGAAGAGAATAACAAGATTCTATTTTACTCCGATGCTGTCCAGGAACTGAAAATAGTTCTTCTATTTGTGACTGATTTGCTATTATAGGATTTTCTAGTTGTGAGCAGGCAAATCCGTAGAACAATTTTAGATCTTTGTTTCACTCACTAGTGTAACCAATTTTGTGCGATGATAAGAGGATATGGCAATGGAAGATCTGTGGTAAGCGGGAACTTTCAAGCCTAATAATGCGGAAGTCCCCTGTGGGGGCAAATGTTTCATCTTCAATTAATGATGGCACTGGCTGCGTTGCCTTGGTTTTGAGAGAGATAGCTACTCCATCCTGGGAAAGACACTCTTATTATCCGAGACTAGTTTCTCAATACCTCTTCATATCATCACGATGGAAGTTAGACTGAAAGCAACGTGTTCACATAGAACCTGATGAAGTTTCCGGGTCATCATTTCTCACAGTTATGAGCCTAGGCTATTCAGTTCAGTCCCTTGTCCTAGTATTCTTGACAGATAATGGCCAATTGTATTGCAGGCTCATGCCCGAGTCTGTACTCACAGCAACCAAGGAAAAAAGGCTCACTGGAAGACAGTGGTTTGAAAGTGGAAGAGCGGTAACTGACTTCTACTACTTCATGGTTCTCATATATAGCTCTATTTTATGCCTGATTTTCGTCTTTTATTATTGAACTGAATAATGGCCCGCAAACGGTGTGAAAAATGCATAGGCTGCTAAATGATTCCTGAAGTTGGTTCATGGGGTCCAACAAAAATAGCCATGAGGCAGAAAATCCTGAGGATGTACTGATGTTTCTTCAAATACTGAGAAAGTTTTTCCCTATCAGTAATAGTCATATGAAAGAGGAAGGAAAGAAAGTATAAAATCAAGGCTTTCTGTTCACTGAGAGAAAAGAGATACTGGACTGACCAGTGGGCTGTCCACAGTGGGCCAGTGGGGTCACAGGAAGAAAAGCTGTTAACAGCGTCAGTCGCTCTCAAATCTCGTTGCATGCCAGTACTGAAATTTGAAAAGATAGAACTTGTGGATTAGCCTGTGATATATTTAGTTTGCTAGTGTTTATGTGCTTGTCTGCTGAGATTGCATTTGAATAAGATGTAGGCCATCATCTTGCATAAATACCGTTTCCGCGTGAAAAAGCCTTAAAAGTATAGTTTATCTCCACTTTTAACAGAAAGGTGCTGCTGCGGTTGCTGAGGAATCTGATGAGGAGGATGAGGAAGAAATTGATTTTGATGACGATGATTTTGAAGGTAATCTGTGTTTGTCTTTTTTCTTGACAAGCATTTTTGTTGCTGTGGATGGATTTATATTTGGATGTTCATGGTTGTAATTCTCTCTGAATTATAATGCCAGATGATGAAGAAGACATGCTGGAGCACTATCTGGCGGAGAAATCAGATTCATCCGCTCATTCATCTAGGAGAATGAGCTAAACCAAAAGTTGCAGGGGGAGTCATGAATTATCTGGACGGAAGAAGCTATATGCACGGCCTTGTAACTTGCTCATTCGGCATTAGTTATTTCTCGAGGCTAGCCACACAATTCAACTGCTCGGCATTAAGTTATGACACGAGAAGAAACATGGCAGCGGATAGAGCAAGGCTATGCAGATGATGGGTTCCTTTTTCATTTCTCCTCTGCAAACTGGTAGAGCAGTTTGTGTTGTAACGGAACCGTAAACTTTTTCGCTGTACTCCAGGGGGCATTGGTATTGGATGCTTGTTGCATCCGGCCTTGAGATTATTCCTTGGATTTTGGGACAGATATGCGGATCAACAGTGCAGTGGGTCAATGGTCATTCTTTCACTTAAAAAAAATTTCTTTCAAGGTGAATTCGTGCTGGGGTGCAAGTCATAATGGGGACTCGATTGAAAATTTGAGCAATTTGTGGCGATACATGTAGTCGGGATCCTGTCCGTCGTTTCGTATCGGGGTTAATGAGATAGACTGGCTTTGATATTCGACCAAAAGTAAAATTAGGAAAAGGCATTCGAAGGGCGAGCGGTTCCGATTCTTTAACGTTAATATGGCGCTGAAATTGACGAAATTGGATTTTTGAAAGACGACGTTGGGGCGAAATACGTGTTCCCGGGCTTAATCTTTAGTCAAAGTGGGCTGGGCCTCGTTCTTTTCGAAAGGCCCATACCAAGCCCGAAGAGCTTGCCCTTTCTTCAAGCTAAACCCAAAGCTTATGTAGCAAAGCATAACTTCCGCGTCTCCTCATTTCCTTCATCTCTCTCTCTCTCTCTGCCCCCTCTCTGCGTTTTCTTCAATCAATCAAGCGCAGCTCGAGCTCTGCTTCTTCTTCTTCTTCTTCTTCAACCATGCTTAGAGGTTAGCTTCTTTCAACGCTCGTTCTCATCGAAATCTCTTCTTCTCCTTCCTTCTTTTTTTCCTTGTTTTACTTTGCGCAATTACGAGCACTTTGTTCGCCGAGAGGCTTGATGCAACCGCTGAACTCCATGTGGTGTTTTCGCTAATAATTTGGGCAATCCAGTTGCTCGGGGATCGATTCGTGAACGAACTCGTTCTGTGATGTATGAGCGACTGATTCACGCTCATGTGGTTCGGATCCTTGTACTGCGATTTGAGTGCGTGGAAACTGGGAAGCTATACGCTTCCGTGTGATTTATAGTTGCTTGGATGTGACTAGTTTAATTGTGGGCGACTGGTGAATCTTCTGCTTTGGTGATTTTCTTGAATGCTTGTTTGAATCGGCAAGATGTTCTATTTATGCTCGTGGAGAATCTAGGCTTCTCTTCACTTCATCAGTTCTTCTTTCAGTAATTTGCACCATCATGTATATAGTGCAGCTCAGTTGATGTTGGCCATTTGATACCTCCTGGAACAATGATTATGGTATGGGATGTTTGCGGCTGTTGTTTGCTGCTGTCAACTGCTGTACTTTACATAGCGAATCAATGCAAAAACTTCATTCTGAGATCATCTTAAAATGTCTGAGAGACTTTGGTTAATCAAGAAGACACGGAAATAATTTTCAACAGAACTTTGAGAAGAGTGAAGCGCATTCTCCATCCTTCACTCCAATATTTAAGAGGCATATGGTTAAGGCATGATTCTAACAGAAACTGAAATGACTCATTAATGAAGCAGTGTATACTCGGGCTCTATGTGTAGGTAATGACCTTTATCTAGTATCTATGAGAAAAAAAAAAAAGTACTGGCATCAAGTTGGAGCCGGTGGACTGTGTTGAGATGACCGTGGTTTCAGATTTTCCTTTGTTCAAAAGCTTGCCTGTTAATGGTTCCCTTTTTTGCCACCTACCTGCTATTAATCCCTGGCGCCTAATTGCCTCTTTCACCATGTTTCTGATCTACATAATGCGTCTCGCTGCTCTGACGATTGAATTTTTCTGCCATCTATAGTGAGTGTTAAATGGCAAAAGGAGGTCTTTCCAGATGTCGAAATTGACACTAGCCAGCCACCTTATCTTTTCAAGTGCCAGTTATATGATCTAACAGGAGTCCCACCTGAGAGGCAGAAGATCATGGTTAAGGGTGGTTTATTAAAGGTACTTACTTTTCCTTCCATACACTTTTAGTAGATCCACTCCTTATTTGTGTATATTGTCCTTACCTTTGAGTTTTGTTTCCTACGCTACATATGGTTGAAAGTATTTTACTTTGTTACACAGGATGATGCTGACTGGAGTACATTAGGAGTCAAGCAGGTAGTAAGCTTAATTGCATTTTTCCTTCTGGATTTGTTTTTTCTAATGAGAATGTCCTATAAATTTCTTTTATTTTTTCCTTTCGTGCTTGTGGATAGTGTGTGCTACCTAGTTACTTTTCTTTTTTAGATAAGGGTAGATGGTGAAAACAGGATCAAAAGGTGAAAGATGTTTCCATTTTCACTTATGTGAACGTCTATCGTCACACATCTGGGTCAAAGCATTAGGTATCCTTATACGGAGATATGAGGCATATTATTTTCTTGATCTTGAGGCTCCTTTTTTTTCTATGCTTTCATGTGTTCTTTCTTATCCTAGATTGACTATTTGCCTACTTTTTTTAGTAGAAGTAAACAATTGTGCCTTGTCAATGTTGTTCCACTGTTTCAGAAATGGAGAAACTTATTTTCTAGGTCTATCAGTTATGTTAGAATAGATTTATTCAGCCAGGTATCGTTTTTCTTCTTATTGGCTTGTTCATAAATGTGGTCGGAAGAAATATAGGGATATCAGCCAAATTATATGGGAATTGAAAAATAAAGTGCGGACATCATTACAACAAAAATAAAAGGGCCATGTCATGGTCAAGTTTGCGTGGCTGTATCCTCTGAGAATAGCATGTGTACTGAAGTCTGTTTGTTCTTTGTTTGACTATGTATTTAGCACCTCTCTTATTCATTATCCTCAAATATTTCTTTTTTCACCGTAACTTTCAGTTTCTTGGTTTGAAGACCCAATCCATGTCGAGGAACTTTAGCAATCCTTTGTTGTGTAATTAGTTTTCTAAATATTAATCCATCGAAATGAACTTGCGTAGGGCCAAAAATTGATGATGATGGGAACTGCAGATGAGATAGTGAAGGCCCCAGAAAAGGGTCCTGTATTCATGGAAGATCTTCCAGAGGAAGCACAAGCTGTCGCATTGGGAATTGTTTAGCTTGGTGGCATACTTCTAGTTGCAATTAAGCAAAAGGATAATTCACTTCTCCCATTTCATAAAGTTTCTACCTGGTTTAACGACAGCTACCCAATATTCGGGAAATCCTTTACCCGAACCCATATGTGTTTCCATAGGTCTTACCATAACTGGTTTGTCTGGAAATATACATACCCATATTTGTCCACCATGGCGCACATTTTCTTGTAATTGCTTGTTGGTGTACTTTCAATTTTTACATGACATCCATGTCTTGGAAGTTATAATGCATCCATTCTGACCTATGAGGAACTGTCAAAACTTTTTCCATGGTAGAAATAGCGAATTTAGTGTGTGTTTTTTCCCCTATGTTATAAGCATGAATTTTTTGCCTTTCTGCTTGTTGACCGATACTTTTCCTTCAGGGTCATAGTGCAGGTTTACTCAACTTAGGAAACACCTGCTACATGAACTCTACCATTCAATGCTTGCATTCAGTTCCAGAATTGAAGTCTGCTTTGCATCAGTTAGTCTCTACTCTTCTGACTTCTCTTTCTACCCTTTGTGTGTGTGTGTGTGTTTGTTTGTGTGTGTGTGTGGGTGGTGTTTGACTAGGGATCACCATCTGAAAGAAGGAATGTGTGTGTGTGTGTTTTAAATTATAAACCCACTGAGCATGACTGATATTTTGTTCTTCATGCTGTAAATCTTGACTAGGTATCACCAATCTGAAAGAAGGAATGATTTGGATCACCCTTCTCACATGTTGACTGTTGCAACCCGCGATCTGTTCAGTGAGCTCGATAGAGCTGCCAAACCAGTTGCACCAATGCAATTTTGGATGGTTGGGGCTTTGATCCTATAACTGTGGTTTATTTTAACATCATCTTTCTTTGGCCCTTTTACTTTACTGGCTCTTTTGAGTATCACCATCTGTGATGTTTTGTAATAGGTTCATACTTTTAGAGAAACAAAGCAGTGTTATTCGTTATTGGGTGAGATATAAGTTGACTTGTTTATTCAGGAAAGAAATTGCTTTGTGATATTTTGTAGGTTGTGGGTGGTTAACAGGGAACTGAAAGAAATACATGCCTACCGTGATGTATTCTTGTATAATACTATGAAAAAATTGTTTTTACATTTTTAAGTTTGTGGTTTATAGACAAGGTTGAGTTTTATACCATAACGCATGCCATTCTTTATGAAATAAAACGAGCTGTAACTAGTGATTCAAATGCTGATAGAGGATTCTTGGAATCTCTGTTTTGATTTTACAAGAGCTAAACTTATAGGTATAAACCTGGTTTGAGCGCAAGCTCGCTGGCCGCGCGGACATCTCGGTCATAAAAAAAAAAATATATATATATATATAGGTATAAACCTTACCCAAAAAAAAAAAAACTTATAGGTATAAACAGAGATTGTATCCTTGTATCAGATTATCACAAAGTTTTCGTACTTTTTTAATTTGCTGTTCTACAAGCAAAGTTGATTTTATATGAATGTTACAAACTCTTTTACTTAGCTGGTACATCTTCACAGTGCTTAGGATATGAAACAGGCTTTATCATCTATTTTTGTCATATTTGCAGTTGTTGCGCAAAAAGTATCCTCAATTCGGCCAGCTACATAATGGTGTCTTCATGCAGCAGGTTTTCTCACAACAAGAATTTGAATGTGTCTCATTGTTAAATCTATTGGTGATTATTGAAATGTTTTTTTTTGTTCTACCTAACAGGATGCTGAAGAATGCTGGACTCAAATATTATATACTCTTTCTCAGTCCCTTAGATCACCAGGTGCCAAGTATGTAGCTTGTTTCACTTTGTCATCTTAAATGGCCATAAGCAAGGTTCTTAGTGATCATTTGATTGACTACAAATTTGAATTTGGCAAGGGCGAAATAATTTCAGTTTTGGGCATATTTAGCTTAAGTTAATATCTTCCAACTAGAGTTGGTTGAGCATGGGCATTTGTAAATTTCTTGAATAGCAAAGAGAAATTGCAGGACACCATTCTGATAGTTTTGAAGGCATCTTCCTTTATAGACCCACTTAATTTTTTTTTCTTAAAAAATTAAAACATGCATTTTTTAGAACACTTTGGGATGAGCCCATCAGCGTCTTTTGAGATTATTTCTCCTTCCCTATCTGAAGATTCTAGCTTCTGATTCACATTGCTGCAACTTATTATTGGAGGCTTTGAAGTATGAAGTTTATTGGCTTTGAGTTGAGGAGTTTTATCATATGGTATTCTTAGAGTGAATAGATGATATAGAGAACTCATATCATATCAATGTCATTTAGAAATAGAGTTTTTGAATCATTGGCATGAAACTTTAGGGTCTGTTCCTTACCAAAAAAAAAAAAACTTTAGGGTCTGTTGGTCTACACTTTAATTACTTTTTCCTACATTTACTTTCCCTCCTAAAGTTGGAAAAAGAAGGGAAAAAAAATTGTAATTGAGTTTTGAAAAATATGGGAAGAAGTATATTTGATCATACATGTCAATATTTTTATGTTTTGAAATGTTTCAAATGTTTTGTGTTCGATAAACGTCAAATTATGAGAGCTGTGAGATTTGGACCAAGAAAAGTGTAAAAAAGTAAAAAATAGGAGTCACTCCAAAGAGTCTGGTATTAATGTTTCTCGAGTATTTAAAAATATTCATGTACCATTATTATTGGAACATTACAAGTTGGGAGACGAAAAATATGGTAGTTAGTTGCTTTATAAGACCATCCTTGACAACTTCTAGGCTGCTTGTTATGTGCATGTATATTCAGATGATTTATCACTCTCACTTGTCTTTTTTATTATTATATGCTGGTTTAGGTGTTTATTAGTAATTCTTCTGTTTCACCTCATGGTAGTTATATATGTTAATTGTTAACTGCAGTGAGAATCCAGACACTGTGAAGGAACTTTTTGGAGTTGAACTCATTAGCAGGTGTGCAATCAACATTTTTTAAAGCCATATTTGTGGAGTTATTCCATGATGAGCGTGTTCATTGGGTCACCTTTGTTGGCCAATATTAGTTTATGGACTTTGCATATTTCACTTTAGCTTTTACCTTAATTTGGATTTCACTTCGGAAGCCCCCTGCATATTTCATGTCATTCAGACATCAATACTCTTCCAAATGGCTACAGTTCAATGCTTGGCAACTCTTTCTCTGTTCCCTTTCTTTAAGCCTATATTCCGAACTCAAATATGAATCTACAATGTTGGATATCTAGGACGCATTGCCAAGAAAGTGGTGAAGAAAGCTCAGAATCAGAGACAGTTTATTCACTCAAATGCCATATATCACATGAAGTGAACCATTTGCATGAAGGGCTAAGACATGTAAGTTGTCTCCCCCCTACTAAATTGTTCTGGTACATCACTAGATGCCAGTTTTTCGAGGATTTTGTTATTAACTGTAACTTTTGCTGTTTGAAATCATCCTTATGTAATGGTTGTTAATTGGTAATTCGTACACACTTCCAATGCTATTTCTATTTGTACCGAGGAGGGGCTCGGATTATGTAGTTGGTGAGGCAATAGCTTACCAAGGTGATGTATATGGCATTGAGACCAAGGGTCAGCCCAGTCTGTTAGCAGGCCTCTTCCTGGCTTGAGTCTCTTGTTCCCCTGCTTCATGTTACTATTCACAGTTGGCTCCATTCGAAAATAACTGCAGCTGTCAGTATGTAACTCAGCTAGGATGAAAATTCATGAGTTTTGAATGCTCTGACTTCTTATAAATTGCAATGTTTGGTTACGGTATAACAACAAGTTAGGGATTACCGTATGCAAGCTAAAGAGAAAAGATTATGGAGTTAGTTGCCTACTCTGTGAACACAATGTTTAAAGAAGATTAGCTGAAAATGTTACTCCATTGTTTAGAAGAATTTGGAAGAAATTCAGTTGCTTTTTCTATCTTTTGAAAACTTCCCTAGATATGTTGTAAAAGATAAGCAGAATTTGGTAGATGGCCTGAGCTTTTATGGAGAAGCTAAAGTTTGCATTTCTAACCAAATCAGAGACTGATCTTTGCTAATTTATCAAATGCTCATTAGTAAGGGTATGAATTGTTGCTTGTAGTTTTTTCTAACATGTTGAATGAGTTATCTGTGCTCTTTTTTTCAGTAGTGAGACAGTATATGCCAGCATCTTTTTACAATTATTTCAATTCATGTAGGGGTTGAAATCAGAATTGGAGAAGGCTTCCCCATCCCTGGGGCGGAGTGCAATCTATTTGAAAGAGTCTCGTATCAATGGCTTGCCGAGGTAGAATGGCTTGATTTTCTTCTATATGATTGTAACGGATTTCTTGGTTTTCACTATGCATTATGCTGTAACGTGCCCTTTGAGATATTTGCAGTTCTCATTCAACGTCTTCTTGCAGATACTTGACCATTCAATTTGTTCGGTTTTTCTGGAAGAGGGAGTCAAATCAGAAGGCCAAGATTTTGCGGGTAAGATGTCTGCAAACTTTCTTTTAAAGGGATTCTTTTATTTTCCTCTATGTCATTGGGGATTCATCAGTGTTAGAGCCTTTCCCTTTATTGAGGGGGCATATAAGATCTCTAACGAAAGTTGACTAACTAAATTTCACCTGCTCTCAGAAAGTAGATTACCCATTGGAGTTGGACGTTTATGATTTTTGTTCAGATGATCTACAGAAAAAGTTGGAAGCTCCTCGCCAGGTTTTGTCGTTTACTGTTCTCAGCGATAATCCTTGTAAGTTCTACTGTTTCTTATGCTGATCATTCATTTGTTATTTGAGGACCAGCTTCTTAGGGATGAAGAAGGAAAAAAGCTTGGTCTGAAAGCAACAAAGAAGAGCTCTACTTCAAAAGAGAATGACGTGAAGATGTCTGATGCCGAGGTGAGTGGATGGTTATACTCATGCAAATGAATGTATATAAATGGAGTTTTGCATCTGGATGTCTGATGTATCGACTGCTGGACAGGGTTCATCAAATGTGGCCGTAGAATCATCTTTAGCTGCTGCACAGGATGGTGGGTCTTTCCAACACTTCAAATATCTTTATACGCTTTTAGTACCTGACACTCTTGATGCTCGTCTCCTCATCTGGTTACTTGCAACATCTTTTTGTATTTTTGGGTTGAAGTAATGCTAATGCTGATTGCCTAGTTTCTTCTTTGCTTCTTGAGGGAATTTTGTTTATTGCAACATCTTTTTGTAGCTGCTACGTCTGAGTCTTTTGTAATACGTTGATATCAGGCTTTTTTGTGGTTTTCTCCCTATTAAAGATTGCTAGTGCTATAATTTGTTCAGCCAAAAGGAAAAAATTTGTGTGATTCCAAATTGCCTCGTAATACTAATAAAATATGTGATCATCCATGTGAGTGCGTACGCGTGCTCCCTCTCTGTTTCTGTGGTACTAGCTCCTGCTGGTGATGACCCTCTCTATTCTCAATCTTACTTTTAGATGCCCCAGTCGAGGAGAAACAGTTGACAGGAATTTATGATTTGGTTGCTGTATTAACTCACAAGGCCGGAGTGCTGATTCAGGACATTATGTTGCTTGGGTCAAGCAGGAAAGTGGTTAGTTATCTGCTATTCTACTTTCCAGCCAAGAAAAATCTGCTATTGCATTCCGGCATTCTTTCTGTGCAATGTGATTTTGAATCAAGAATTGATGTCCGTTGTAGGTAGATGGATTGAGTTTGATGATGATAATCCTATTCCTCAGCGGGAAGAGGACATCACGAAACTGTCTGGAGGAGGTAAGCTCATCCAGATTTGTTATGAAATTCCATCTTACTAAGGGCCTGGTCCACAGTTTTTAAGTTTGTACGCCGTGTCTGCGCGATTGCAAAGGGAACCGGTGTGCTCGTGGTCTGTCCTCTTTTCTAGATTATTAGAAATGTTATTTTCATTGGTGTTTATTTTTATGTCTTCCTTTTCAGGTGATTGGCATATGGCTTACATATGCATGTACAAAGCTCGAGTTGTTCCCATGTGATTCTTTCGTTTATTTACCGCTGTCCCATGCTTGATTCCGGCACCTTTGGATTTAAATTATTGGCTAGAAAAGCTCCGTGGTAGCTCGCGGAACTATGAAAATAGCTGTAGAAAGTCTGAGACAGACAGTCGTGTCTATTTGTATACCTTATGAAGTGTGGCTCTGTTTGGCCATGTAGCGTCCACTTGGAAATGTCGGACACCAAGTTATCTAGACGCTTCAAATCTTGAATGGGTGGAGGGTTTTCCGACATTGAATATTTGGAACTTTGATGGGGATTTAAAACACTACTTTGTCAAACGCAACTGGACAATCAGGCTGCCAATTTTCTTTGCCCCGATTCGTAGAACCATAGAAAACGAGGGAGGTCTACTACTCTTGCAGACCGGCCAAAGACAATCGTAGTCAATTAAAGAACAAGTCTCGCTCCTGCATGACTCTTTGGACCTTTTTCTGACCAATAAGACTGGCGAGCCATATTACCCACCAAAACGAGATCGAAATTTTTCATTTTAAGAACAAGAATCTGCCGACACCACCAATAGTTTCTGGCATCTCTTGTCTGGGTGCCTGTTTTGTCCATCTCCCGAAGCTAAGACTCAGACGCAATTGTATGTTCTCATATCTAGCTGGGTAAGACGCGATCGCCTTGATCTACTAGCGCAAGTAGGCCTCTTTTATTGAGGAAGCAGTCTGAAATAGCTGTTTTGCTTTCAAATTTCGAGTACTTTCTTCAAGTAGCAACATGCGTATTTTGCAGAGGAGTCATAAGTTAAAGATCCCTCGGGGGAGAGCGTTGCGGCTTTTTAAGATGGAACCAAGGTGAAGTCCCGAACGTTTCTTAAATCTCCAACCCGCGAAAAGCATCAAATACGCGACGGAACGGCCTTGTTTACTAAGAATCGGAAAGATGCATTAACTCATTACACTCGAGATTCTTTAAGTGAATTAGTCCTACAATTTCCCATCGGAAGGTGCTTGGAGCGCCTCCCATAAATGGTCGAGAATCTCCGTGGCGTAAGCATACACAACCCACAAAGCAAACAGAACAAAGAGGCCCATTCCAATAAACTCAGCTGCCGAGACTACTCCGAATGTCCATCGACCAGGACGGGAAATGTCCGCGGTCGGACCCTTGGCTGTTCGCTAGCCTTGTTCCTGTTATATTATGGAAAGAATTAGTAATTTAATGTAAATTAGTAATTTGAGTGTTCTCCACAAAATACCCTAAGCTTGTAAACCTGTCAATTGTTGCGTGCCATTTAAATTAGTAATCTGACTGTAAAAATTTAATGGAAATTCGCGAAGGGTAATTTTTTAAGGATATACCAATTTGACTGTATAAATTTAATAGAAATTAGCGAATGGTAAATTTTTTAAGGTATACCAATTTGGGATTGGATGGTTAAAAAAATAGCTTGGAATAAATTTATCACATGTGTATCGGTTTAATATTTTTTATGTTCAAAAAATATTTTTGGTAAATTTATCACTCGTGTACCAATTTAGATTTTATAGTAAAATAATTTTTTTGGGATAATTTTTTTACCTGTGTACTAATTTTGTGTTTTTTTTGTGGTAAAAAATATTTTGGATTAAATTTGTCACTTGTATATCAATTTGGAGCTTTTATGATAAAAAAATTATTTTGAGGTAAATTTATCACTTGTGTACCAATTTAGGGATTTTTTTATAGTAAAATAATTATTTAGGGATAAATTTTTTACTTGTGTACTAGTTTTGTGTGTTTTTGTGGTAAAAAATATTTTGGAGTAAATTTGTCACTTTGTATATCAGTTTGGATTTTTTATGGTCAAAATATTATTTAGAATAAATTTATCATTTGTGTATCATTTGGAGAATTTTGTGAAAAACTTAGTTTGCGCTAAATCAAGCGTATTAGTTTTTGGGTTTTTTTTTCTAGTATTAGCCCTTATTTTTATTGACTATAACCTAATTTCCTAAAATCCCAAATTTTAGGTCCACTTTCAAATCTACCCGCCGATCTTTTTATCTTCTAAAAAAATTCCCAACTTTTTATTTTGAGTCCCAAATCTATCCTCGCCGTCCAAGTCGCTGTTGGTTACCCAACATTGCACGCCTCACAGGGCAATATAATGAAAGAAAAAGAAAAACTGAGAACGAAAAAGAGAGAAAAACTAAAAAGAAAAACTGAGAGAGGGAGGCCGCCATGGCCGCTCGAGCTTCCAACTTCCGACGGCTAGCTTCGGGCTCATGTCGGCCATGGTCGTTGGAGTTTCGAGCCACGAAGCTCGCGGAGGCCATAGCCACTCAAACTTCAGGCGCATGATGACTAAGCAGACAACGGGAGCAGACGAAACTTTGTTTTTGTTGACTTTCTGGAAACAGAGCTCTGTTTTTGTTGTGATTTGAGTTGGCGTGTTTGCGAATTTGATTTGCAAAATGCTCTGGATGTATCCCGATGTTTGCAGTTCAAATTCGATCCGTGTTAGCCAGTATCTTTCAGAGTGTGAATTGGGTTGTGAATTAACTTGCAGTAGAGCAAAATGATGGCGTCGCTCTCGCTTGCTTGTCTGATTGCCCATATTATACCCTCAAAGAATTGCCTGCCGCGACTCTCGCTTTCAGTGGCTTCATTCTCGCAAATTTTGGCTCGAGGTCTCACCATTGAAGGCTACCAGTGATTCTAGGCAACGTCTTCCCATTCTCATGTCGCCTGCCCAGCGCAGGTGAGTGGTCACATATGCCATGGTCGTCGTCACCCCTCTCTCCCCCCTCGCTCGTCCCCATCTATATCTGCTAGCGTGCTTGGCTCGGTCATCACATGCTCGCGGCAGCCATGGCCATGGCCGTCAACCTTCGTGCTCGCTGCGGCCGGAAGCTTGGAGATTGAGCTGCCATGCCACCACGAGCTTAGAGCTTGAGGGCCACGGCGCCTGCTCTTTCTCTCTCTCTAAGTTTTCTTTTTCTTTTTTCGTTTTTGTTTTTACTTTTACTTTTACTTTTTCTTTTCCTTCTCTTTTCGTTTTTTGGTGGAATTTTCCTTCTCTTTCAACCTTTCATTTTTTCTTTTCTATTTCAATTTATGTTTCTTTGTGTGCGTCATTACACACATATGCCACGTTGGATGACTAATACTGACTTGGATGACAAGCATAGATTTGGGACACAGAAATGAAAGTTGAGGATTTACTTTGAGATGAAAAAACTCTGAGTAAATTTGCAACTAGACCCAAAGTTGGGATTTTTTAGGGAATTAGATAAGACTTTTTTATGAAATTGTCAATTGTTTTTTTTTTTGTGCGACTGTCCTTGCCAACTTTCTCTAATTAAATTAACTACTATTATTTGAGTTACTAACTCTTATATAAGTTGCTTATTAACCTTTATTTGACTTCCTATGCAAATCACTTTTTATTGAGCCACTTTTATTCGTCTTACTTACCAACCATTTTCTACGATTGAATTTTGAGATATTTGAGGTAGTTGCCAATGTTTTTTAGTTTGGTGCTTTAAATCACCAACTTCTCTTATATCTACCAAAGAAAAACTAATCTTACTAAATACCAACTTTATTTAACTTTCTTATTCACACTCTAAATTTATGAACAATTGTATTGGATTGTCCCAACTTTATTTAGTAATTTATCAGTTTATTACCATCTAAGTTACCCAATAGAAAAAGAAGTGCAATAAAAAATCAAATAACATTGATACATGTTTATTTGATTTCTTTTATTGCACTTCTTTTTCTATTGGGTAACTTAGATGGTAATAAACTGATAAATTACTAAATAAAGTTGGACAATCCAATACAATTGTTCATAAATTTAGAGTGTGAATAAGAAAGTTAAATAAAGTTGGTATTTAGTAAGATTAGTTTTTTCTTTGTTAGATATAAGAGAAGTTGGTGATTTAAAGCACCAAACTAATAAACATTGGCAACTACCTCAAATATCTCAAAATTCAATCGTAGAAAATGGTTGGTAAGTAAGACGAATAAAAGTGGCTCAATAAAAGTGATTTGGCATAGGAAGTCAAATAAGGTTAATAAGCAACTTATATAAGAGTTAGTAACTCAAATATAGTAGTTAATTTAATTAGAGAAAAGTTGGCAAGTCGCACAAAAAAAAAACAATTGACAATTTCATAAAAAGTCTATCTAATTCCCTAAAAAATCCAACTTTGGGTCTAGTTGCAAATTTACCTCGAGTTTTTTTCATCTCAAAGTAAATCCTCAACTTTCATTTCTGTGTCCCAAATCTATGCTTGTCATCCAAGTCAGTATTAGTCATCCAAACGTGGCATATGTGTGTAATGACGCACACAAAGAAACATAAATTGAAATAGAAAAGAAAAAATGAAAGGTTGAAAGAAGGAAATTCCACCAAAAAACGAAAAGAAAGGAAAAGAAAAAGTAAAAGTAAAAGTAAAACAAAAACGAAAAAGAAAAAGAAAACTTAGAGAGAGAGAAAGAGCAGGCGCCCGTGGCCCCTCAAGCTCTAAGCTCGTGGTGGCATGGCAGCTCAATCTCCAAGCTTCCGGCCGCAGCGAGCACGAAGGTTTGACGGCCATGGCCATGGCTGCCGCGAGCATGTGATGACCGAGCCAAGCACGCTAGCAGATATAGATGGGGACGAGCGAGGGGGGAGAGAGGGGTGACGACGACCATGGCCATATGTGACCACTCACCTGCGCTGGGCAGGCGACATGAGAATGGAAGACGTTGGCCTAGAATCACTGGTAGCCTTCAATGGTGAGACCTCGAGCCAAAATTTGCGAGAATGAAGCCACTGAAAGCGAGAGTCGCGGCAGGCAATTCTTTTGAGGGTTATATGGCAATCAGACAAGCAAGCGAGAGCGACGCCATCATTTTGCTCTACTGCAAGTTAATTCACAAACCCATTCACACTCTTGAAGATACTGGCTAACACGGATCGAATTTGAACTGCAAACATCGGGATACATCCAGAGCATTTTGCAAATCAAATTCGCAAACACGCCAACTCAAATCACAACAAAAACAGAGCTCTGTTTCCAGAAAGTCAACAAAAACAAAGTTTCGTCTGCTCCCGTTGTCTGCTTAGTCATCATGCGCCGGAAGTTTGAGTGGCTATGGCCTCCGCGAGCTTCGTGGCTCGAAACTCCAACGACCATGGCCGACATGAGCCCGAAGCTAGCCGTCGGAAGTTGGAAGCTCGAGCGGCCATGGCGGCCTCCCTCTCTCAGTTTTTCTTTTTAGTTTCTTCTCTCTTTTTCGTTCTCAGTTTTTCTTTTTCTTTTCATTTATATTGCCCTGTGAGGCGTGCAATGTTGGGTAACCAACAGCGACTTGGACGGCGAGGATAGATTTGGGACTCAAAATAAAAGTTGGGAATTTTTTTTAGAAGATAAAAAGATCGGGGTAGATTTGAAAGTGGACCTAAAATTTGGGATTTTAGGAATTAGGTTATAGTCAATAAAAATAAGGGCTAATACTAGAAAAAAAACCCCAAAAACTAATACGCTTGATTTAGCGCAAACTAAGTTTTTCACAAATTCTCCAAACTGATACACAAATGTAAATTTATTCTAAAATAATATTTTGACCATAAAAAAATCCAAACTGATATACAGTGACAAATTTACTCCAAATATTTTTTTTACCACAAAAAACACAAAACTAGTACACAAGTAAAAATTTATCCCTAAATATTATTTTCTATAAAAAATCCCTAAATTGGTACACAAGTGATAAATTTACCTCAAAATAATTTTTTTATCATAAAGCTCCAAATTGATATACAAGTGACAAATTTACTCCAAAATATTTTTTTACCACAAAAAACACAAAATTAGTACACAGGTAAAAAAATTATCCCAAAAAATTATTTTCTATAAAATCTAAATTGGTACACGAGTGATAAATTTACCCAAAAATATTTTTTTGAACATAAAAAATATTAAACCGATACACATGTGATAAATTTATTCCAAGCTATTTTTTTAACCATCAAAATCCCAAATTGGTATACCCTTAAAAATTTACCATTCGCTAATTTCTATTAAATTTTACAGTCAATTGGTATATCCTTAAAAATTTACCCTTCGCGAATTTCCATTAAATTTTACAGTCAGATTACTAATTTAAATGGCACGCAACATTGACAGGTTTACAAGCTTAGGGTATTTTGTGAGAACACTCAATTACTATTTTACCATTAAATTACTAATTCTTTCCATACTATACAGAACAAGGCTAGCGAACAGCCAAGGTCCGACCGCGGACATTTCCCGTCCTGGTCGATGACCATTCGGAGTAGTCTCGGCAGCTGAGTTTATTGAATGGGCCTCTTTGTTCTGTTTGCTTTGTGGGTTGTGTATGCTTACGCCACGGAGATTCTCGACCATTTATGGGAGGCGCTCCAAGCACCTTCCGATGGGAATTGTAGGACTAATTCACTTAAGAATCTCGAGTGTTAATGAGTTAATTGCATCTTTCCGATTCTTAGTAAACCAGGCCGTTCCGTCGCGTATTTGATTGCTTTTCGCGGGTTGGAGATTTAAGAACGTTCGGGACTTCACCTTGTTCCATCTTGATGTTCTGCTTGGGTTTTCTCTTCCTCCCAATCACTAGGGGATCTGTTCTTCTTCGCATCACAGACGTCCCTCTCGAGCGAGCAACCGGGTATCATGTCTGGCTTGGACATCTCACAACGTTCTTCGTCACTCTCCACGGGCTATGCTACATAACTTATATGGGTGCTGCAAGGTGTGCTGCTAGACAAAGTACGCCCCAGAACTTGGTTGCTTTTGCTTAATTATTACTTCTTTTTTCCACTCCGATCAGCTACATCTTTGTCATTTGTCTGGTTTCATGATCAAGATGTTAAGCACCATCTGTGCAGTCATGACAAAACACGGGATGAGAATGCATAACCAAACAATTTATAGCTCTATTGATAATTGATTTGTGACCAGTCCCACGGTAACTTTCTGTTTGCATCATGTAGACATAGAACCGAACTTGGTTATGCCGAAGTTCTTAATTCATGAACAAGAATGTTTCATTCAGATACTGGAGTGGACAGATGATGGGCTTTCCAATCTACCCGGTGTTATCACTCTTTTGGCTGGTCTGCTGATATGGGTGACATCAATGGCCCCAGCGTGCAAGAAGCAATTCGAGTTATTCTTCTGTTCTATGTTGTGGTCCTCCTTCTGGCTCTGCATGTCGGAGATTTCATATTAGTATGGCCGCCGGAGGGATTTTCCTCTTCATGATCGACTGGTTTCTGAGATTCTGCCAATCGCGAAGGACTGTGGACGTGATTTCAGTGAGGTGCCTCCCTTGTGAAACTGTAGAATTGGTCTCCTCAAAGCCAGCAAGTACTAATTATTCTAGGTTTCTTTCTTTCATCTGTGGATCGTTCATAAATTGCTTTGTACACCCTTTCGAAGAATGTTCAAATATATAAGTCTGCTTTCTGCTGGCAATGCAGATCTGAGGTACAATGCACTGAGCTTCGTCTTCCTTCAGATTGGGGAATTGTCATGGCTTCAATGGCATCCTTTCAGTGTTTCTTCTAGTCCTTTGGCTGGGGATAATCGTATCTCCGTTCTCGTGATGGCCATAGGGGAATGGACAGACAAATTGAAGAGTGATGAATTCCAGATGTGCGGTGCAGAAGGGAAAGAGCGCTGCCTGATCAATCTTGTTCCAAAATAAATGCCTCTATAGAAGGTCCTTATGGGCATGAATCACCTTACCATCTGACTTGTGTGTGACTATTTCGCCGGATACGTCTTCCATAACAACGGTGAAAAAGGCAATAGTGCATGAAGCATATCCTAACCTTTAGGACGGATCTAAAGTTCATGCCAATTCAATTTGATTTTTTCACCATCAGGACCACAAATTCGTCACTTTGTGACTATTTCCACCCTCTTTACAGCAGATTCTTACTTGAGCTATTTTCTCTGGTAGATACGGAAACCTCATTCCAGTCGCTGGTGGCAGTGGGGTATCCCCCTTTTTGGCCATCTTGCGTGACATCCTCCCTCTCAGAAAGCAAGGGAAACCATGCTTACCGAGAGGAACGTCTTTGTCATTTGGCCCATCAAGAATCCGATGAGCTTCATCTACTTTCCACTCTGGATATGGAGTGATCTGCCCTAACCTTTCGGATGGACTTGATCTTGAAGCTTGTGTTTACGTCACTCAGGAATCAGATCCTCCATTGGTAAATTCGACTTGTGTCTTTGACACACAATTTGCCTCAGATCGGTGAAGTTTTCTCTACTATTCCAGTTTTGAATTTTAAATCTGATAGAGCTAAGTGTGGTTATGATGCAGGAAGAAGGTAACAACAACGAGGGCTTTAGCTGTTCCATGTCGCCTCCATTATTGGGAAGAGGCATGCCCGTTCTAGTCGGTACGGGAAACCATATGTGGTCTGGACTATATGTCAATGTCGTCTCGTCCGTGGTCGGCTTTGCTGTATCGATGGCCCTCCTGGACATCTTCTACATAAACCCTATGAACGTAGTCCCATGGTGGTACAGGGGCCTCTTGTTTGTAGGATGCATGCTTGCGAGTGTAGTCATATTTGGAGGCCCTGTCATCTATTTGTGGCATCGCTGGGAAAGAAGATCCTTGCTGCAGAGGAGCCGAGGATGGCGAGAAGGCAACAGGTCGCAGCGGAGTGAGAGTGCCCATGTGAATATAATGCAGGACTACGTCGTCCCAGAAGATCCGCGGTTTCGAGGAGTATAAATTTCGGAGCTAGACCGAACTTTGAAGGTATTCTTTTGCCATGTCACTGGGGAGATGATGTTCTTTGCTTGTTTCGAGCTGAATGATCTCATTATTAGTTAAAGAACCGAGTACTGTTGATGCTTTTGCTGGACCGATGGGATTCCATGCATTGATTTCTTGTACCACTCTGTGCAGAAATCTTTAAATCAGTGTCCGAGCGCTGGGGCAACGTTGATATCGGCGTGATCGCGTGCTGCCCGGCGACTCTTCAGTCGAGTGTTGCCAAACAATGCAGGTCTCAGAATTTAAGGAGGGGGTCACTTGGCCCTGTCTTCCATTTCAACAGCCATAGTTTCGATCTGTAGCAACTTTGTAACGTCTCTCCTACCTCGCCCGTGCCAAACTCGCAGTCGACCGATCCAACTGGGAGCATCGGTAAGCCGATGCTAATAATGCGATGTACCGTAGACAAGGAGTGTCATCCTAATTATACCGGATCAGATGTCATCGTAACTGTCTCATTGCGAAGCTACTTGATCGGTCTCCTAGTCAGTCCGGATCTTCTACGGGAGACGCCCTCGGATGTCTGTTGGACGTTGTTTCGCTAATGGTGCTCATTCCACTATCGAGCCTTTTTTCATTGATGGGAGTTCCCAAATGGCCATAATTTGTGTGTGCACCGGTCTAACAACGATCATGACCATTGAATACACAAAACTGAGGCAAGACGAGGGATATTTATGTCAAAGTGGATCAAATTAAGGACGCCGAAAATGACCGGGAATCAGAACCAAACACGGTCGTCCAATCTACACGTCTCGTCGAAACCCCAGAAAAAGAAAATATCTTTAGATTTTGTGACCGAAAAGGAGCCCAGGTTTTTGTAGTAATGCACAAAAATCGTTCATTGAATGTTCGCGTCTTCGAGATTTGACTTGATTACTGCTGACATGTGAAAGGTTTAACTAGGATCAGTGAAAATTCAGCTTCAATGGAGGTCCGTGTAGCTTAAAGTCGTTCGAAATCGTACATAATGCTTTGCAAGTCTCTTGAAAAATCAAAGAGGTATCCTTTTTCTGTTCACTGGGTCAATCAAATTCTTTTCTTTCTCGAGTCGAAAAGCCAAAGATTGCATTTTTTTTTTTTTACTTCAAATTTGCGAAGAAGTGTACAATTCAAGCTCATCATCGGCTTCAAAGACCGCAGGTTGCTGGTCGAACAAAGGCCGCAGGTTGCTGGGTCGTATTCGTCAAGTTTCCTATCGCTCGAGCGAGCTGGCACTTGCGTAAATGTGACCCACCCATACGGCTGATTATGTGAAGAAGGATGACGTGACAATGCAAGTTCTCGGGTACGCATGTAATTGAGTGGACCTGATCGTTTCTCTGTAGGAGGATAATTCCGGGATGAGACAACCAACGATCAGTAATTACCCTGTCCAATTCCCATTTTTTGTGGACCTGGTTTTGTTGTTCACTTCTTCATCGTCATATTTTGGTAGACCAAGAGGGGGAAAGCAAAGAGAGGATCCTTTTCAGCTTGACTGGTAGAGAACAAAATGCACCCAGTACGGTTGAGCGGCGACTGATATGTCCTCTTCTTCATGTATGGAGAATCATGGTGTCCACCGTCTCAACCACAGAATGGCAAGACGACGCCACCTGCTCATTCTGTATGCATCGCGACGGGATATGGTTTCTTCTCAGAGGCGATGCTAAGATTGTGATGTGAGTGGTTTGAATTCTCCTAACTGATGTATGCCATGCCAAATTCCTTATTGTTGTATGGTTCCACATAATTTGGACTTGGAGACGTCCTCAAATTCTCTGTGAGGTTCTGTGTATATATATCCATGTCTTTAGCCTAGCTGCTCCAGAATACCCTCCATCATCATATCTCTTGTCATGGCTAAAAAGCACTCTGCTAATGAGCCTCTGCTGCTCAACCCTACCGATGTCGAGAAGCCACCTCGTTTCGCACCCCTTCATTGGTCAAATGGGTTCTCAACATCGCCATGTGGCTCTTCTTCATTTTCTGGGTTGCGGTCATGTTTGCTTCCCCCTCAGAGTCCGCGGAGAAGTTCACAAGAAATTGGACTAGAGCAGCCAGTGGAAGCGTATATGGCATTACAGGTTCAGCCTTTGCTGTCCCTTACCCTGACTTCGCATGATTAGCAGTCATTGTCGCCTCATTTTGGTGCTTAAAACCATGCAGGAAGCATTTTCTTGCTATACAGCGGCCCGATTCTAGCTATTGCGTTTCTTGCCATAGCAAGTCTTATTATTGCTGGGGAGAAAGAGCTCCAATTGTACGTTGAATCAAAATTCCAGTCATTGTGTTGGTAGTCTGTGCTGTTTTGTTGTGCAAATTTAATTTCTGGCTGCCACTGTAACTTGATATCACAGGAAGAAGACTAGCAAATACCCAAGGTTTCGATTGCGGACATTTCCATCCTCCTGGTCGATGGACCATTTGGAGTTGTCCTCAGCGGCTGAGTTTATCGGGATTTGCCTGTTTGTCGTGTTTGTCTTCTGGGCTGTTTTATGGTTATACCCCTGCAGAATCTCAACTTGTTATCCGAGCTCCAAGTACCTTCTTAATTGAAAGGGTATTACTCCTCCTACGCTCTAATTCATAATCAGGCTTTTCCCATTGACCTAAATTGAGGCTTACATAAACCGAGCCAGTCAGTGTATCATTTGAATTCATGCATCAAGAATCTTAACGAAAACATGTACGGCTTTTATATTATCTCACAAAAGCCTTTCCACTGAGGATTCATCACTCTTTGCAGCATGTGGTGCTGGACTTCTGGACTTCGTTTGGTTCCATTGGCCTGTACTTTTTTGGCGTTCTCTCTTCCTCCCAATTACTAGAGGATCTGTCTTCTCAGTATCATTGATATCCCCTTTGAGCAAGCAACTCGATATCATGTCTGGCTTGGACATCTCACAATGTTTGTCTTCACCCTCCACGGGCTATTCTACTTAATCGCATGGGTCTGCAAGGTCGCCTGCTACAGGAAGTGAGCCTCATACTGTCTTTTGCTAAATCCCTGACTGTTCCTTTCTTTTTTTATCTTCTGTGCTCCTAAATTAGCTTTAGTTTCATGTTTTCTCACTCCAATATATTGAAAGAAGCCCCCTGTTAACTTCCTGTCACATGTATCAAGCAAGCATGGTAGCTTGACATATTGAACAACTGATTTTAAAACAAAAGATATGGTTTCTGCAATTCAAAAGTCGAAGGGAACAGTCTAGATGACAGGCCAATTACTGTGCAGGATGTATGAAGTCTCAAAGTGACGCGAAAATTAAAGACTGTAAGCTGAGATCAATGCTGCCCAATTTGGAAAATCATGCTAAAATCTGCTGCTTATTAACTTTTGCAGCTACAAGATATTTTCCAAGTAGTGTAGTTCTGTATCTTTCCTTTGAGGGATAATTGGGCAAGGCTCCAGCTTGCATTCGAATACGTCCTGTTTAAAATAGTTATACTTGTCTCAATAAGTCATGACGACAGAGATAGGAATGTCGCACACACTACCTTTAGCTTCTGTAAAATGTCTTATGCGATCCTGGTCCATGGCAACTCTTTTTCCTAGAGATTCTTCGCATATGCCAAACTTCATGTGCTGAATTTCGTATTCTGACTAAGAATGTTTTTTTCAGATACTGGAGTGGAGAGATTTTGTATTGCTAATCTACCTGGGGTTATCAGCCTCTTTGCTGGCCTACTAATCTGGGTGACATCATTGTCTCCAGTGAGGAAGAAGCAATTTTAATTATTTCTTCTACACGCACCAAATCTACATTGTTCCTTTGTCGTCTTTTTGGCTCTGCATGTTGGAGATTTTATTTTCAGTATAGCTACTGGAGGAATTTTCCTCTTCGTGATTGACCGGTTTCTGAGATTCTGCCAATCGCGAAGGACTGTGGATGTTATTTCAGCAACATCCCTCCTTGTGGACTGTAGAATTGTCTTTTCAAAGCCACCAAGTAATAATTGTTCATTGGGGGGGGGGGGGGGTGCTCTTTTATATTTTCGATTGTTAATTGTTTCTGCTGATTGTACCCTTTTCCATAATGTTTTATTAACTAAATGACTGTTCCCTTTATCATTGCGGATCTGCGTACATGCCTTGAGTTTTGTTTTCCTTAATTAGGGAATTATCTGTGGCTTAAGTGGCATCCTTTCAGTTTTCTTCTAGTCCTTTGGGATGGAAGAATCATGTTTCTGCCCTCGTAAAGGTCTTAGGGAATGGACGGCAAAATTGAAGATCAACGTATGGACATGTCAAGTGAGGAAGGCGAAAAAGAAATATCCAACCAATATTATTCCAACATAACAGCTGTCTGTTGAAGGGCTTAACGGCCATGAATTACCTTAACCATCTGACGATGAAGTCTGATTTTGCTAGTACATTTTTCATACTTGATGCGAAAGACACAACACTGCATGCAGCATACAATTAGTGATGAGTAAAACATCATGCATTTGGACCCTTCTCCAATTTCAAGAGTACATTCTGACTTCAATTTTCTTCTCCAAATTAGGAAGTCTCTTAAGTTTGTTCAGGTCGATTCCATTGGTAAAAGTTTTGGTGATTTGAGTTTTGACCATCATGACAAAAGGCTATATTCTTACCTGAAGTCGTTTTATATTGTAGATACGAAAAGCTCATCCGTAGTTGCTGGAGGAATTGGGATATCCCCTTTTTTGGCTATCTTGAGTGATAACTTCATCTCACAAAGGAGCGAAAGCCATGCGTACCCAGGAATATATTAGATCTTTGGGCCATCAAAAAATCAGATGAGCATTCCACTAACTTTTCACTCTCGATGCGGAGTCAATCTGCCCTTACTATTCTGAGAAACTAAATCTCGAAGTCTGTGTTTTGTCACTCGGGAATCAGATCCTCCTCTGGTAAATTTCTTTTGTGTCGTGACATAGAACTTGCCTCAGATCATTAGCTTCTCTGCTATTGCTGTTCAATTTTAAATCATGTAGAACTGGAGTATTATCATAATTAGCAAGGAAGAAGGTAAATTTTGCAAGGGGGAA
>JAGVVM010003578.1:0-20589 GCA_019149425.1 Psidium friedrichsthalianum
CCTTTTGCTTTTTTCATGCCCAGGATTAGCTTCTCTTTTTTAAAAAAAAAATAATTCTAAAGATTGTGTCGTATACACATGCATATCAAAGATCTAGCCACTTGAAGAGTTGACTAGGGAACTCTATGAAGACATACTTTTCTGAGTGAGTTCTTCTGCTTTGAGGTGGTGCTATCTTCATCTTGGAATGAGCAACGATCACCAACGGGGGTTTAAGAAACGAATTTCATGCTCAATTGGGCGATTCAAAGGATAAAAGTGTATCGGATAGAGAAACGACGCTTTTCGTCGTCCTAAGGCGCTTGAATTACCGTACGAGATTGAAAGCAAAGAAACACTCAAAAATTGATGTTAGTTTGACCAAGAAAATTTCTAACCATTTATCTCCTGCTGCTGCTGGAACTACCTCTATTTGGCCATAATGTGGGTGGTTCTTAACAGGGGTACGAAATGAAACTGCTATTCAAATAGATTATCAATGATCACCTGTAATATTTAGGATAGAGAAATGATCGCCTCCTTCCCTTCGGATATCATACTTTTTGTGAGAAAACCCATTATCTTGGGGAATGCGGTACCTATTTAGCACACGACTCCCTATTGATTAAAATGTAGGATGTGTGTGAAAATGTCTTGCCTTTCATCATCCTGTCATGCCTCAATCAACACATTCGATACATAATGTGCAGTTTATGCTCCAAGTCAAAATTGGCAAATTAAACATGCAGAATAGTCATGCATAAATAATGGAATGCGTAAACACAATGCAGATGTGGCAATTTTTAGTATCACACGTGTTTACAGAATGTGCAAGTATGAAAGAAAATTCTCAAGAATGGAAGAATTTGAATTAGCCCTGGACATATGGGCGGACCGAACAAATTGGGAAGTCTGCTCCTTAAGTGGAGGAGTGGCTTGTCTCTGACTTTGCCCCCTGTATAATGAAATGCATGAGTGAAGGAGTCGAGTGAAGATTTGAAGCATTTAGGCTTGCTTAATGTTGACAACCGTCATGGTGGTATGTTGAATGCCCCTGCAAGAAAGTAGAAAGGTTATCCTTGAAACCAAAATAAATTAAAGAAGACATACTCTCCTTTTCAATGCAGGATTTGCCATCAATTTGCCCCATTTTCATCAGAATGAATCTCATCAGATGATCATAATTTTGTCCCTTGGGGTTATCTCATTCGACATGTTAAATGTTAGTGAAACATTTCCTGTCAAAAGGAAAGAGACGTGTTAGCCAGTATTCGAAGGATAAACTGAAACGATAGTGGTTTACCCTTCATCTCGAATGCCTTGCATAACCTCTTTACTAACTTCGCTGGGTTGAGCTTCCCTCGGTTTTCGTTGGACACTTCACCATTAGCGCCAAGATTATGGTAAAGTATTGACTTCGGTCTCGTTCATCGAGCACTCTTGTTTCTTTCTGCAAAAAGAAATATGCAAAAAATTGTATTATTCATTTATAATATTTACAACATTCCCCAACCTTAGAGATCAAACTTGGACCGTTTCGGACCATTTTCATCCCCCATGCCATCAGGCCCATGGGACCGTAGGGGTCCATGGGAGCTTTCCTTTCAATTTAAGAGCCAATTTTCGGATGACATAGTCTTATCGTGTCGCATTAGATAAACTCCATATTAAGACTCCCCCGAGGCAGGTGACAATCTCTTGTCAAGAATGGGATAGACTCAACTCATAATTGAAATAATTAAGGGTGAATTAGAACGATACAAAGTTACCCCTCTTTGGTTCGCCTGGGGTTTTCACTCGCAATTTCCTTGTTTGAAGCTGTTCATCCAATGGCAATATTCACGAATTGATTTGTCCCAAGTTTTGTTCAACAAGAGAACTTCGCATTTGGTATGACTGTGCTCTCGGGACAGTTTGCAAATTCTCTTCGATCTTGCGCAGTCCTTTTACTCGCAATTAATTTATCGCAAGTTTGATTCAGTAACGGATCCAAGCATTTAATAGGAGAAAGGAAAATCACTACTTTTGCCTCTTGGATTACTTCTAGATATCTATAAAAGCAGAAAATATCCCACGCAGGGGAATGAAATGTATGTATTCGTTCAGGATCGGTTCTGCTTCCCTTATGAGCTCTCCAACAATCAGCTAGCTTCATTCCGAATCAGGTGCGCATCGGCAATATTGAAGGACCCGTGATAACTAGCTTCGAAGTGCAGACTTCGTATAAATATTACAGCCTTGGAGCTTCATCAACGTCGAACTGGTTGATCATGGTGATAAGCTCGTCGTCAATGCCACTTGATTGGTGGTGATACATCTCTTTTTCTCAGAATGCATCAATACTGACTCCATAAGATCGGTCTTCTCGCACATTCCTCTAAAAGAACTTGATTCTGCTGGGAACTAACCTAACTCACATCTCAAACGAGCATTTTTTATCCTCAAATGTTGCATTTCATCAAGGTTAAAGAGGCCACTACAGTTAAGGCAGGTTGCAGTGTCAAAAGCTTTTCTATACCTTCTGTTCTCCGCTCGAAATCTTTCATTTTCAGCTTTTAGGAACTCGTTTTCACGGCGTTCATGACAGGTCTTCACTCGGATTTGCCTATTTTGAAACCAAAACTTGACTTGTGAAATTTTTAACCCTAACTTTTCGCTCAGATCCTTTCTTTGTCTATTATCTAGGTTAGAGCACCCTATGAAAAATCTTTAAGCTTTTGAATCTGATGCTCAGTATGGCGATGGTAACGCTTCTTTTGCCTATTGTTGTTATCGCCATTGTCTTTGTTGAGATCTTGGCCGTCGTTGGTGGAAGGGTCAGGTTCCATGGTCTCAGCACCGAATGCAGTCTCGAATTCTTCAAAATCTCCCATACTCAGCAAGTGAAAATAGCTCTCAAACATGTTGTGTTGAGACATCCTTGACTACCTACTGGTCCCTCGAGGTTTGCTACTCTTCCTTGTATATTCACTCTCTCTGATTTTTTTGAGCGACCGTGTATGCTTTAAGGTTCTCCTTTGAGCATGGATGAAGACTACCAGAAAGACACCTCTTTCAAAATTTAGGCGTGGATTCAGAAATTGTATCGCTTTCCCCAGGATTTTTGTCTTTCTCAACTTTTTACCATATCTCTCGTTCGGCTTATCTTCTTTCATCTTTTATAGTGGTAAGACCCCTATCACTATTTCTTCCGCTTGTCTTTAGCGTCGGTTTTGCAGGTGAGCTCTCACTCTATCTTCAAATGAAGACAAGTCCTCTCTTCTTTTCCGCTAAAGTTTGCCTTGTCCCCCATTCCGGTCATCTTTTTCTTCTTCTTTTTTAAAGTGGTTCAAACCTTTTCGCAAGGATTTCGGATTCATTTGGCTCGAGATTACAGACTAGCAGGGGATTCGAGCCAATAGTGGTGACACCAAAAGAGAATGGCAGATAGGAAAATTCGACCAACTAAGGATGGCATTACGAAATCAATATTTAGCGCAAAGCGGATTAACACTTCCTCGTTCCACTCGTCCATCTTGATTCTTTCCTCTAACACTTTCACATTCCACTCGTCTGTCTTGATTTTCTCCTTTATCATTTCAACGATAATGGCCGATCTTCCTATGCACATCTTCTCGGCTGAAGTAATGGTCAAATGGGAGAGATTTTATCACCTTCTTGGCCAAGGCTCTACTTATATAGCCCATCATTTGGTGTTGAAGCTAAGATATTCGGTCTGTTCATGGAGATAAGTGCCTCTTCGATCGAAGGTACAATTTAGAGAGGGAATACAGGGCGTTCCCAACCATCTTTATCAACTTTCTGGAGGCTTGCCGGAACACCCATGAAACGGACACCCTAACTAGCATCGTGAAAGCTCGCTACCAGGATCGGCCTGAACGCTTGGAATCTACAAAACTCGCGGTTGTCCGCTACAAGAAAGCCGTCAAGTCGGCCGACGAACGGGCCTCTCTGTTGGTTTACAAGAAAGAGAAATTGGTGGAGCGTCTAGCCTTGATCCAAACCTACTTCTTGCATGACTCGAGTGACATCATGATGCAGTTTAGATGTGATTGGCTGGAAGAGAGGCTCAAAAACCTAATAACATAGCTCTCGAGAGAAATTTGATCGAGAATTTGAAATTCGCCATTGATCATTATGAGGCCAGTACAGCCAGGCAGAAGGAGAAATGCGAGTGCTTGTTCTTTAAACTTGCGTATCTCGAATCCCAGACCGCTCGATGTAGGCAGAGCATTAACTGCATGGAGAGTCAGTTGAGCTCTTTTGTGATACTTATTAGGGCTCAATTTGATTTTGCTTTCCCCCCCAGTGACTTGTTGTAGGGCTCGTTGACGTATGGAATGAGAGGAAAGTTTCGTAGGTTTTTGTTTTAATCTTCTCGATTGAAAATTTTCTCCCAATGAAAATTAGCAATGCAAGTTAACAACTCATGAAATGAACAATCATCAAATAGATGAGTATTATAACTTGATTAAGTATCATATTTCTTTACAGCATCAGAATTAACAAGACTCGTAAACACACGATCATCCATTTTAGCTAAAATCAGAATGCCACTTGGGAGCACCTTCTTTACAACATACGGCCCCCCATAATTTGGAGCAAATTTTCATTCTGGAAGAGGAACTATTGGCAGCAGTTTTCGTAAAACAAGATCACCTATCTAAAAATGTCGTGGCCGAATTTTCTTGTTGAAGGACTTCGCAATTCTTTGTTGGTAGCACTGGCCATGGCATAGAGCCTTGAGCCGTTTCTCATCAACGAGATTCAATTGATCCATCATCTATTGGATCCAATTAGCTTCAGTCACTTATCTTGAGAAAGGATATGCAGAGAAGGGATCTCCATTTTAACAGGTAACACTGCTTCCATGCCATAAACTAAAGAGTAGGGAGTTGCCCCAGTTGATATTCGAATTGAGGTTCGATATGCCATAAGTGCAAAGGGTAAACGCTCATGCCAATCTCAATAATTCTTGGCCGTTTTAGCGAAATCTTCTTAATGTTTTTATTGGTCGCTTCTACCGCTTCATTCATTTGAGGACGGTATGGATAGGAATTCAAATGCTTGGTCTTGAATTCTTTGAACAACTCATCAACTAGCTTGTTATTCAAATTTAATCCGCTGTCAGTGATTATGGCTTTTAGAGAACCATATCGAGCAATAATATCACGCGAATAAACCTTACTACATTTCATACAGTGACTGCGACATATGATGCTGCTTCAATCCATTTTTAAAAATAGTCAATGGCGATCAAACTGAACCGATCCTCGTTGGATGCCTTCGGATTAATGGGGCCAATCATATCGATACCCCACATTAGAGAATGGCCATGGTTTTGATAGCTGGTGCAACTTGTTTGGAGGGACATTAATTTTATCTCCATGTGTCTGACATTTATGACAACTTCGAACATGCTAGATACAGTCACTTTCTAGGGTGAGCCAAAAATAACGTAACCTCATGATTTTCTTAGCTAACAAGTGGCTGTTCATATGTGGACCACAAACTCTTTCGCGTACTTCCATCATTAAACGAATTGCTTCAGTAGAATCGATGCACCTTAGAAGGACCGAATCATAAGATCGCTTATACAAGCTTTCTCCACTCAAAAAAACTTCGAGGCCATTTTCTTTATGTACCTTTGGTTAGATGTGGTACTTTTTCAGGAAACTCTTACTTTTGCATGTAAGTCTTGATGTCATGGTAGTATGGCTTGCCATCTGGCTTATTAACCACAGCCATACAGTAAGCTGGCTTTCTCAATACCTCGATTTTTAATGGTTCCACCTCAAGCCCATCGGTGACTTGCAACATTGACGATAATGTAGCTAATGCATCAGCAAACTGATTGTGAGTTTTGGATAGATACTCGAATGAGATATCATCAAACTCATCTACTAACTCATCTAGATACTCGTGATAAGGGAGCAGCTTAGCATCCCGTGTCTTTCATTTTTCAATGGTCTGAAGAATAATTAAAGCTGAATCCCTAAACACTTTGAGTCAGGCCACTCTCATCTCGATTATAGCTTGTAACCCGAGAATGCATGCTTCATACTCGGCTATATTGTTGGTACAAGGAAAAATCAACTTCGCAACTACTAGATAATGTTGCCCACCTAGGGATATTAAAATCGCTCCGGTGCCTGATACTAATAAGTTTACGGCCCCGTCAAAGTACATAGTCTAGGTATAATTATCTACCGTCATGACTCGGTCCTCAGGATAATAGATGTCTTCATTTTTCCTTAGATTTTCAGCCAGGACATCAGTTATAACTCATCCTTTAACTGACTTTTGTGACAGGTATTGAATGTCAAATTCAGAAGTGAGAACCTGCCATTTAGCAAGCTTCCCGACCAAGGTAGGTTGATTCAGTAAATATTGATAGGATCACATTCTGTCACCAAAAGTACCTGATAATGCAAGGTATACTGCCGTAGTCTATGTAGCACTCAAACTAGCGCTGCGCACGTCTTTTTTGCTTCAGAATAATTCAACTTAGAGGCTGTGAACTTCTTACTCAAATAGTAGATAGCCCGTTCTTTTCCATTCTCCTGACTTTCTTAAGCAAGCATAGCACCAAAAGACTCGCTATGGATTGTGAGATATAGAATTAAAGGTTGCCTTGGCGTTAGCGAAACGAGTATCGGTGGATTCATGAGGTGCTACCTCAACTTTTTAAAGGCTTCCTTGCATTCACTGTCCCATTTAACCAGTGCATTCTTCTTGAGTAATCTAAAAAATGGCTTAGCAGTTTCGCTCAATTGGGAGATGGATAGGGCAATGTAGTTTAGTTTATACATGAGATTTCGAAGCTCCTTGACAGTCTTTAGTGGATTAAGCTCACATATAGCTTTAACTTTGGATGGGTCAATCTCGATGCCTTCGCTATTAACAATAAACCCAAGCAACTTATCCAAACTAGTGCCAAACACGTACTTGGCCGAGTTAAGGCGTAATTTAAACTTTCGAAGCTTTTCAAATAGTTTCGTCAGGGTTTGTATATGATCTTCTCCACGTCGGGTATTTGCAATCATATCATCAACATAGATCTCGATCTCCTTGTGTATCATATCACGGAACAAAGTAATAATTGCTCGTTGGTATGTTGTTCTAGCATTTTTTAGGCCAAAAGGCATGACCTTATAATGGAATATCCCCTAAGGGGTAGTAAATGCTGTTTTTTCTTTGTCTTCCTCATTCATCAAGATTTGATTATAACCTGAGAAACCATCCATAAACGAGAATAGCTCAAACCCTGCTGTATTATCCACGAGTACATCAATATGTGGGAGCGAAAAATCTTCTTTCGAACTGGCCTTGTTCAAGTCATGATAGTCCACACAGAACTGAACGCGACCATCTTTCTTCAATACGGGAATTATATTAGCTAACCAAGTAGGATACTGACTAACTTCTGTGAATCTAACATCGATGAGTTTCATGACTTCCTCTTCAATTTTCTTTGCCAACTTGGCTTAGCCTTCCGCTGCCTCTGCTTTTTAAGCTTAACCAAAGGATCTATCGGTAAACAATGTTCAACAATCGATCAATTAAGACCGGGTATAATTGCATATGACTAAGCGAAAATATCCCAATAGTCTCTCAGCAACTTTATCAGTCTTTCAACCATTTCCTCAGGGAGAGTATCCCCGATTTTAACCTCTCTTGGGTTTTCCGTATCGCCAGGATTGATTGATACCATTTCCTCAATGATTGGCGATTTAGCTTTCTCATGTTGCTCAAGGTATCATCGTACCTCTTCAACCTCAAGATCAAACTCGTTTGATCCTCTTGAATCGTGAGAATTGCATATTTCAGGATCCACTGTATTTCCCTCCTCACGTTTTCCCCTAAAACATAAACTAGCAGAGTCAGAAAGACAAACACGGTTTAAACCTATATTGTACTAGCAATTTTAGTGCCTTGTCAAAGATTCTTTCATTTTCGAAGACAGTGGGACAAGAATTCTTGAAAAAGCCCAAACCTCGATTCTTACCATAGGTGACATATTGTTCAATCACTGGTTATCATCATTGAGTTGGTTTGAGGTACTTCGACAAGATTCAAAACGCATTGAAAAACATCTGTAATTTTATTGATATCAAATCAATGAATTACATCTTATTGGAATGGAAATCCTAAGGTACGGCAATGAAAAGGAAATCATAAGAAGGCCATAAAAGTTTCCTCGTAGGGGAATGCATAGATAAAAATGTGTTACTCTGAGTCTAAACCCTTCAGTGGATCATCATTGACAGATGGCTCCTTGCAATCGATATCGACTGAGCTACCAACATTATGAGCTTCACCGACCTGCGTTAAGTCTTCAAATATCGCAGCAACAGTCAAGTCCCCGAACCAGTCAGCCAGGTAGGGCAAGCCAATATCGGCATCATTAATATCCAGTACCATTAGCTCGAGGTTTTGATCTTTCAGCAAGTTAGGGTGGACTATCCCGAGATCATCCTCATACTTACTTAAATCATCGTATTCCCCAACTGTTCTAGTTGAATGGAAAGTCTTGCTCAGGGGAGGTGATAAAGGACTATGTTTTGGTTTGCCGCAATTTATCGAGCCCCGTTTTCCATGTCTAGGCCGATCACATACATGATATCCTAAACTAGTTGTATGTGACTGTCCACTAGCTTCAATTGGGATGCGAATCCCTTGACCTTGCTTACTCAATCCAACAGCAGGCTCAAACCCATTGCTCACCATTACCTTTGTAACCATGATTGAGGTTTTAGACAACTTAGGGGCCGATAAGGGACTCTCTGGTGAAATGTGAATGATCTGTTCCAACTCAAATGAGTGGTAAGAATCATCTTCAGTGTATTCTGGTTCTATGTAAGGAATAGTCGTTTCATTAAAAATACGAAAATCCTCTTCTCTATGGATGATAACCACCTTTTGTTCAACCACGAACTTGATCTTTTGATGAAGGCTGGATGGAACAACCTCGGCATTGCAGATCCATGGGCGGCCTAACAAAAGTTTGAAAGCTGAAGGGATATTCAGCACCTGGAACAAAACATCGAACATAGAGGGTTCGATCTATATCTCTAGATTAATTTGTCCCATAACATTCTTCTTTACCCCGTCAAAAGCTTTGACTGAGGTCTTGGCTACTTGTATTCTTGTCAAGTCAATTCCCAGGCGGTTTAGTGTGGCTAAAGGACATAAATTCAAGGCCAATTCATTGTCAACAAGCACTCAAGCTACGTAGGTTTGCTTGTGCTTGACCGAAATATGTAGAGTTTTGTTATGGCCTCTTCCTTCGATCGGAATCTCATCATCAGAGAAGGCGACTTGATCCTTTAGAAGGATTGCTCCGACAAAGCTTTCCAACTTATCTCCATCAATATTCTCCGGGACATGAATCTCTCCTAGAACTTTCATCAAGAAATTGCAATGTTTTTCAAACGAGTGGAGAAGTTCCAATAAGGATACCTGAGCTGGTAACTTCCTTAACTGATCAATCACTCTGTACTCACTTGCCTTAATCACTGCTAGGAACTCCTTAGATTCCTTATTTGTAGTCTGCTTAGTCGATTGATCATCGTTATACGTACATTCTGACCTCATCACCATGTTCATCTCCAAATCATAAGACCATGATACCGCTTTGTCATTTTCATATGGAAAGAGTCGAGGTGAAGTAATCACAAAACTGTCAGGTATGACAATCCCCAACTCATTATCATAGGAATCTTCTAGAGGTGGCATGTCAGCCAACTCGAGGTCGGTTTTAACCATGTTAGTCACATCAACTTCCATTAGGTCAATTTTCGATTCTGACTCGATCTAAGACGTACTCAAGGTCGCAAATTCTTGATCCCAGTCAATGATGACATGAGATATAGTAGCTACCATCCCAACCTAATTTGCACACACTATCATTCCATTATTCATCAAACTCAAAACTTTCTCCTTTAGCTGGCCCAACGGCACTACCTCTCCAATCTAATAATATCCTGCTCGAACTAAAGTATCGAAAATGTTAACAACTTGAACCTTGAAACCATTTGTCTGCCTAACTTCTGAGTCAAAAACAGCATTGACTTTGCCCGAATGATCAGGCAATAAGTTATTTTGAACATTCAGTTGACTGTTGCTTTGAAACGAAAATGCTCCAAATTCAAGCAAATCCTGAATATGGTTCTTAAGTATATAGCAGTCATTCGTGTCATGTCCGGGCTCACCGCGATGATAATTACACTTCTTTGAAAGGTTATACCTTGCAAAGGATGCATAATTTGGTTTCAATGGCTCAGTCTTCAATAGCTCCTTTTTGCGTAAAACAACTAAGACTTGAGAAAGAGTCTCGGGAAGTGGCGTAAACTGTCGATTATTACGTATGTTCCCTATCTAGCCTTGCGATCCGGAGTTAGTTGACTGCTGATTAGGAACTTATACCTTAAAAGCTTGAACTGGAGGCTTTTAGACATAGGCCATGTTGACTTGAGGGGCTGGTTCTTTCTTAGTCACGAACCACTTAGCACTTGCACTAGCATCTCCATACCATCCTTTCTTAAACCAGTCTCAGCCTCTTCAGCCATCGTAATGAGATGGTTGAATGATGTAGCCGCAGTTCCAAGGATGCGTAATCGTATGGCCTGAGGGAGGGTAGAGACAAATAACTTCATGAGCTCACGCTCGGGTGGCACTGGCTTTAGCTGAGCTGCGATGTTTCTCCATCTAGTGGTATACTGCTTGACCGTCTCACTTTTCTTCATTTTCGACTGTTCCAAATCTTCTCTATAAGTGAAGACATCCAAGTTAAAACTAAAATACTTGACGAATACATTGGCTACTTTCTCTCGGTCCTGCATGTGATACACCTCGTAATCTGTGTACCATCTCATAGCTGCATCTTTTAGACTGGCTTGGAAATTCTGAACCATCAATGGATTGTTAGCCACGTACTTAGTCATCCTAGCTTGGTACATTTGAATGTGTTGAACTGGATTGGATGTACCATCATATTTCTCAAAATCGGGCATCATAAATTTGTCAGTTACCTGAACCTTTGAGTAAATTGATAGGTCGATGGGGATGATACTATGTGTGCCCTTAAGTTCTCGTAACCTTTGTTCCATTTGGGCTATAATCTTCTTGGCCTCCTCGCTCATTCCCGCGAGTACAGGGCTGGCTTGGGGTATTATGATCACAGGTGATGTGCCAGGATTAGCAATAACGTCATCTAGTGGTGGCTCATGAGTAGGAACACTATTCGAGACTTTATTAGGATTATCCATCGAAAAAGGTAGAGGAGGTGCCTCTATTGAGGGGCTGAGCAAAATGGTTGTAGCTTTGCTGTAAAATTACCCACTATTCTTTCCATGGCTTGGGACACCGTACCTTCAATTCGCTCGTTTATTTATACATCTGCTCCTTGAGAGCCTCTCAGACAATCGCATTGATCTTAGATCTTTCAGCCATCTTCCTCATTTTAAAACAAGTATTATGAGGGTGAGGAGTGCCCGTGACGAATTACCTTCAAAAGATAACAACACAAATAAGTATAATGGATAAAAATGACGAGTCGGTCCATGGCTCTAGACCAAATTAACTCACGTGACCGAATTTGACTCATAACTGTGACTCAGGAAAAATTCTATTTCTGTCTGATTTTGGGAGGAAATTCATGAAAAATCACGGAGTGGTCAAAATGTCACCAAAATTTACAGCTATGTAGCCAAGAGGCCAATGAACAAATTTTGTGTTTGATATTAAGGCTAAAAGTGCACGGTTCAATACAATTTAATATTTCTTTGAAAAATATTCGTTCAAAAAACTGCTTTGACTGTTTTTAACTTGGAGAGCGAAAGGGCAATTAAAAATACGAATTGTGATCTGAAAATTTGTAGGTGATCTGTCCAAAACCCCAACTTTCATTCATTTTCAAGAGTGATGTCTATAAATTTCTGAAATTCCAAATTGTTTAATTTCCAAGAATAATTTGATAATAGATGGGAGGTAACTTGGAATAATTCAAAAATTTTACACGCAAAAACCCAGGATGTGAGAAATACTTTCATTCTTTGGCTGAGAGCCAGAAATGACTCGAGGATACCTGAGGAATACCACAGAAAGGTCATCCAAAAATAGTAAAATCAAGAATACAAATCTTAAATGAAAAACAACTAAAAAAGCAAGAAAACTAAGACTCTAACTAGCTCGAGCTATAGACTTCTTGTGGGGAGGGAGGGGGGGAGGTAGTACGAGCCTTGAGCTTCTTGTATTTGTCCTCACTCTTCTTGGCCACCTCCTTAGCCATGGCAACCTTTCACTGAGGCGATTGATCTCAATCTGCTTGGTGTCTTGTATGGCGACTTCAAGTATCACTGGAAGCTAATCATCCGGAATGACATGCCCTTGAATGTAACTCGCCACGGATTATAAATCTTCACCTCCCTATGAGAATTCCCTTTGGTAAAAATAGCTTCACTGACCGAAACCTCTCCCACAAAGTATGAGTAAGAGTAAGAGCAATATGTTCTTCAAATCTTCGGCTCCCTACAACAAAATCGGTACGGACTTCCTCGTTTTTTGGGTTCAAAGGAATCAGTTGTACTACTCCATAATGTCGTGTCACCCTCATCGGATAATACTCAGTAATCCCAGAAACTCCCAATAGAGGGACGGGTTCTCCACCTCGACCCGTAAGCTTAGCTTCCTCAACTTTAAACCAAAAAGCATTCCATAAAAAAGTCATAGGACTTGGATTTGCTAACAAAACTAGCTATTGGGAATAGTGATATTCAGGAACCTGATCTTGTTCATTTTTACACTTAAAAAGTGGATATTCAAGTTTAGTAATTTTGAAATCTCAAGAAGGTTCCCAAATTTAGCAAAGTGGGAAAGAAACCATACTTGGAGAATTTCAGGTGAAACACGAAAAATCTTATCATGGTCAATTTTAAACTTTGTTAGAGAGATAAAGGTTTCGGCTAAAATGGCATTAACAAAGTTTTTTCCATTGTTTACCTGCCAAGCTAAAGATGCAATCATAAGGTCGATCATATTTTGTTTATACAGAAAAATGACTAAGTTGAAAAATAAAAGGATAAAAATTTTGGCTCTATCATATCCAAAGGAAACTTTTGCAAAACATAACTCTAAAAATGCAATAGGATAGCTGCCCCGATTTGCTTTCAAAACCTTAGCTACTTCATTTAGATTGAGACTTAAAAATTCAGATAAAATCATAACTAGATCTTCTCCAATTGGCGGGCTAACTAATCCCGAGTCGAGTGACTTTCTGACAAGAACACTATACTCTTCTAAGGTTCGAGTCAGCTCATGGTTACAAATATAAGGGTGGTGGTCGTTGGACTCCAGAAGTGCACCAGCAATAGATGAGACCAAATCGAAGCTGAATATCAATCAGAGGGAGCGTTCGGCCAATGCGAAATCTGACTTTCTCTCAGTCATCTTCACACAACTCGTTCCACCACTCCTTCAACTGAACCTTCGCTAGAGTAATGACTCGGACTTCCCCCATCGTATATAGCTCAAGACATTGATAAAATATCCTAACATAAGTCATGGACTGACTCAAGAAAATAAGTAAAAGATAGAGCAAAAGTTCTAGAAAATATCACCTTTCAACGAACCAAATATGCCCATTAAAAAGACATGCACATGAAACGCTTCATGAGATTTGATTTCTATCTAGCATGGCTTGACAAAAGTGGAACCACAGGGATATCCAGACCGAATCACTTTAGCTTGTGATTGAGTCGGGATCCCCATAGACATCTGGCTTAGCCAAGTAACGACCCGCATCACATAGCTAATGATGGGGGTGGTAACTATTGGCACCAATTTAAAAAGTTCGAGACTTGAGAAGGGAGACTTGAGCCAAATGGTGATGGTCGGTGTGTCCCTAATCAAATACCATCCTAAGCCTAGCCATTCAGGTTTAATGGCGAGTTATGTGTGCCAAGTGCAAATGCAAGAACAATAAAGACATGCACAAAAGTTTAAAGCACTCAACACTTCAACATGAACCCAAAATACATACACTTTGACACCTACCTGCACAAAAATGGTTAGCAAGCACTCAACCCATTATCACTCCAAGCTTACAAAAACATTTAACACCTCAAAGTAAGTTTCAATCAATATCGCCAAAAGTGAGACATCCATGGAATTTTTATTAGGCCTAAATCCACTAAAGCTTTTGATTTTTTCGACAGATTCAAGAAATCCAGTTAAGTTTCTTTTTCCGAAAAAATTAAAGCACCATTCCCAGTGAAGTCGCCAAGCTATCGCTACCTAAAAATCGACCCTAGATTAATGGATTATCAGGCTAATTAAGTGATTAACCTAATGCAGACTCTCCCAAGCCCTACCAATTCGCAACTTTAATTTGTTTAAATGATTTAGAATTCGGAGTCGCCACTAACCATTTTTGGCAGGTTGGTTAGATATCTAAATAAAATAGCGAGTAGACTATTTTATTGCTACAAACTAGAGATTAAGTGTTCGGGGACTTGATTACGCTAGTTAACTCAAACTAACGCCCTTTCGGTACCTTAATTCCATGAAATCCTAGGCTCAACAACTCAAGCTTGATTTTTTTTTTAACTTTCAGATGGAGGCTTTTTATTGTTTTCACCTTTTGGAATGGATGCAATGCATGACATGCAAGGTCTAACCTATATACCGAATTTATATGAGTAAATTAAACATGCAAGATAATATCAAATTAATGCAACACTCAAAGTAACATGCAGATAGTCATGTCCTTAAAATAAACATGCAAAGGCTATATAATATGTGAAAATTCTAACTAACCTAGATAGCATGAGATTTTTTTTATTCAAGCATGCAAATTAGAATATCCTAACATGAATATCCTAAGCATGATACTAGTGACATGCCAAATGTCATGGTAAAAAAAAAAAAAAATATGATGTGGACATACAAGATATGAGACATGTGAAAATGACAACGTCATAATATGATATGCATGACTTTTTTAGAAAAAATGGATGACATGCTAATAATGCTTGAAAATATGAACGGCATCAGAGATAATGCAAAGATATGATATGTTATTTTGAAAATATGAAATGCAAGATATGGTATGCAATATATGGGATTTTTTTTAATTTTTGTATATATTTTTTTAAGACTTTCGGCCACATAAAGACATGTTTGATTTGATTTGATTTTTTTTTTGGTCATGAAGCATTAAACCATCCTCTGCATTCAGTGTATAAACCTAAATTTAAAATCGTACCCAATTCAAATGCTTCTCAAATACACAACGAAGGAGTAGAGATGAAAACCATCCTCTTAGAACGGCTACTGCAATAGATATCACTATATGAGATGAATCTATACTATAATGCAGTCATTCACAGCTGGTGAATAGAAAATTAAAATGAGGAAACGATAAAAGTTTATACATGGCACCCACTAGATTATAAGGTGACTTTAGTCTACCATAATAGGTTGTGGAGAAAGGAGTTGCCATCCAAACATCTTTTACAGTAAAGGAAAGCAATCCAATCTTATGAAATGGGATATGGGAGTCGCTAACTATAGTATCAAATGGCCACTTCATCGTTAGGCTGGACAAATAGCGAGAACCTGACCATTATCTCTATATCCATGAGAACCAAGTAAGACTATACTGCTAATATAGTATTGCTATGTACCTTGATTCATCCAGTGAAACTTGAGCTGGAATTGAGGCAAAGCAAAGCTGGGCAACGCATAAATCAGTTAAGCATATGAGCGGGTGGGCTGCTTGAGGTGTTAAATGACACAACGGCTAGGTGAGGCTACACAATATTGGACAAATGGAGCGCGATTTACAGTAGAGATAGCTAGGTGAGGCTACATGATACTTAGACTCCCTTTTTTTCTTGCACAGAACCTCTCTTTATTCGTGAGAAAGAACTCTCTCTGACTCTCTATTTCCCATCCTTTTTTTTTCATTATTCTCAATGATCCCCCAAAGTCTCCTCCCCTCTTATCCCCTTCATGATTGCTTTCTTTATTGTGCTCCATTAGTGACTTCATCTTTGCTTGTCGGGAGAATAAGTGGAGCACCATGTGGAGAGGAACCCTTTTGTAATCACTGTACTTGATAATGGTCAAAAGATTATCCCCCAGGTGCTCGAAAACCATACCAACATGCTATCCATTTGGCCCAGGGTACTTGAAGTCATCCAAAAGCTTCACGACACATTTTTTTTTTTGTCATCACCGAAAGTACCCGCTAAGATTGTCTTCCACCCACATCTGATTTCAACATTCCATTCCACTCAAGTTGCTTTCCTAGCTTCATTGCTCTTTCTTTTACTTCATGTGTTATTGAAGGCTAAATTCTCACGAGCTACTTTAACAAAGCAATATGACTCCTCCTAACGTTTGTATGCAAATTCACATCCTTGCTGTTGATATTTAAACTGATGAAGCGGGTCATCTGCAAAGAAAGTTTCCTTCACTGTGGCTATGAATTCCTGCAGAAGGTTCTACTTTGGAGGGACACCCACTTTGTGGATATACGGTGCCTCGAAATGGTCTGGCAACGAAGCTGTGTTCATTAAGTCAGTTTCCTATGCCCCAAGGTTACTACCAACACGAACAGGATAGCAAGAAGTCTCTGTTGTATCCGTCATGGATAATGCCTTAAGCAAATGGGTGTATACTTCCGAGTTCATATCTTCAGGTAGACAGGATGTAAGCTCTCCAACAACTCAGTTTGCAGCTGCCACCAAGTATAACACCTTTTCGTATATCGTGTATAGTGGTAGAACTCGTGTAGGAAGAAGAGTCCTTGTATAGCCAAGCTATTTAGCCCTTAAAAAATCTTCCAATCCACCATAAGCCATCAACACCGCAAAGTAATTATTTAAGATTGTAGGTTGGGAAGCATTATGATCAATAGGAACAGGGAACTTGGACAAAAGGGAAGAACTAATAACTTCCCCACAGAAGACTGCTGACTATTTCTCTTGTTCTTTTCACCGAAAGCAACCACTAGCCATTTTCCTCCACCCACATTCTCCACTCATATTTGTTTGACAATTCTCCGCCCATGTGCCTTCATCATGTAGGACTCCACCCAATGGCTTTCCTTCTTTTCGGCAGCCGTGGTTAGGATAAAAATCCATTTTTCAAGAGTAACACCTAGCTTTCACTCAAGCGGGAATTCCTTGCCTGTCAAGAAATAACCTCCACTTTTTGCAAACCAAGCCCATAGATGGGAACTCGTGATGAGGAACGAGTGCAAGACACTTTTTCGCTACATGATCAGGCAAACCGGGTATAATCAGGCTATCGAATTCATCAAGGACCTTTTTTCTTGGCTAGACCAAAGTGGAGAAAGACATTGCTGAATTTTGAACGACTTCCAAAGGCAGTTTCTTAGGTGGCGAAAATACCTTAAACTTGGGAGCTTGGTGTATATCCATAGATACAAAGAGGTGATGGGAGACCAATAGAGAGGGAACCCATGAAGCTGCATAGATGATGGATGCTGCCAAGTTTGCAACAAGCATGGATATAGCAGCTTTTCTTCAGGAAGACTGTCCTCTGTGCCAGCTCCTAAGCTCCGTTGGATAGAGTCAGCGCTCCTTCTGAAAGATGATTCATTATCTTGGGTAAGGGTAGTAACAGCTTGGAGAACTGTTCCCACCTTGAGATTTGAAATTCTAACAATTTGAAGAATGGTGATTATCAGAGCAATCCCAAGTATATCTTGACCAATCCAGGCGAAATAAACGTTTCGATAAATGGCCCAAACAACAGCAAATGCTATTTAGAAAATTAAATTAGTGCACACAAAACTACACTAAAATGATTTAAATATTTTTTTGTTAGAGACTAAGTTAGTCTCTAATTTTTTATGAAGTAAATGGTTAAATGAGAAAAATCAAAATTTAGGTATCAACAGCGGAGAGCTTATTCTCTTTCCTGCTGGGTTCTATCTCCGTGAATTGAAGTAGCTGGAAAACTAATACTGCATAACCAGTTTTCTAGAGAATCAGCCCCCTTCTTTGTCTCGACGAAAACCAATGTCAAAGATTGCTTCCCCTGAATAGCATTGTCTCCTTACGTGTGAAGAAGACCCATGAGATAACTCCTTTTATCAGAATCATGAACAAACTAAACTCTTTGGATAATGCGATCAGTGTTAGACCCAACTCTTCCAATAGCCAAAAAATATATAATTATATAGAAAGTCAGAGGCCAATCTCTGAATTTCCTTAGGGAAGGTGGCATTAAACAACATTGTTTGTCTTTCTCCACTAGGCAGCATGTCCATTTGTTCCACTATTTTCCTTATCTGAGGCTCAAAACCCATATCAAGCACTCAATCAGCCTCATCTAGATTCAAATATCTGATCATCGGTAACGAAACTCTAGCTCTCTCCAGTAAATCTACCAGTCTCCCAGGAGTAGTAACAAGTATATCTACACCTCTCTCCAATTCCCTTAGCTGTTGAGTTTGGCGCTCCTCCATAAGCAACAACCACCCTCACACCAGTTTGATAGGAAAACTTTCTAGCTTGTATTTGCATTGAAAGCTCCCTCGTAGGAGAAAGAATAAGAACAAGCGGGTAGACAGTTCGTGCCCCACGTGGTGGCCTCTGTAGTTATGGGCCGTTTTTCATTATACCACTAATGATTGGAAAACAGAAAGTATGGCCTGTCGTTGCATAGGTGTTGGTTTCACGCCATGATAGGGAAATTAGCATGGCCTGTCGTTGCACTGGTATTGGTTTCACGTACTTAAACCTCAGAATGTTCTGATTAACAACTTCACCGAGATCAATTTTTGCAAAAGTATTAACTAGAGGGGGTATATCCTCGCTTGTCTTCACCAGAATATATTCATATGCATCCAAATTGATCCTAGAATTTTCTTACTCATCAACATATTGCTCCTTCGTGCCTTCCATCTTCTTCCCATACCTACAACTCCTATCCATCAAGTACCCATCGGGGTACTCATCGAGCAATTCAAATGAGCTTAATCTGGAGTCCTTCATGTGGATTTCGTGTAGGTATTGGGGCCCACACTTGAAAATTGTGAAGAATGCAGCCGACCAATCACTGAGAACTCTATTGTAAGTGCTAACATCTGTTGGGTTGAACATCTTGAAGCAGTCCTTCGGGGATGCTGCTCCATCTCCATAGATCTCAAAGGTAAAAGCCATGGGCACCCTCGCAACATTGTACATTTACTCTGTGGCAGTCCCATGGGCTAGCTACCTAACTGATCCTCCTCCAAAGCTCATCACGTAACGTTTCTGGCAGTGAAGAGCATTCAGTTCCTTCAGCAACAAGGTCATTTGAGTCGAAGGCAAGCCCAGAGGAGTTGTATTTTTGTGGTCATAGGGCATAAACAAAGCTTCCATTCCTGAATGTACATTCGCCCAAATGTGAGGATTGAATGAAGTTGCAAGTTTCCGCATAATTTAAGATTATGGCTCAATCAAAGGACCAGTTCTTGGATTTTCTTCACACGGATTATAATCCTTCTCCCTTTTGCCCCAATCTACACTCCAATTTCCGTTTAAGACAACTCCTCTCCCATTTCTTCTTTCACAAAGATCTCATGCTTCAACACCAACTGAACAACATCAAATGGTGTCTCGGGATAATGGTCGCATAGTGTAACAAGTCTTCTGACCCTCGCAGCTAGGGCCAAGTCGGGCTTCCCAATGATTTGGGCTACCTTGAGGAAGAACCCGCCAAGGTCATTGCACATAGCATATATCTTGTCAGCCGTAAGCTCATGTTGCTTCTCGCACATTGCCTCCTATTTGTGCTTATCCTTCTCAAAAATCACTCACACTTAGAACGCCTTGTAACCAGTGTAGATATCAACTGCTCGCACCTAGAATTGAAACGAACGCTGCCAAGGTCTTAACTGGGTTGAGAGATTTCTTGAATGTTCCTGAGATCAAAGGAGGCATTTTTCCAAGCATCCAAATTGCCCCCTGATCAATCACTCCATGCTCAATAACCCATGTTCTACCGCTAAGCTGTCATTGGACTTACAAACTAATCAAAAGACGGGGTTGCTGCATCTGCATCAATGGTTCTTGATGCAGTATCAGTTGTCTATATGTGAAGTGTGGCTGAGAAACCGATAAAGATGCACATTGTACATCTGGTGAAACAGAGATGAAGTTTGTGGGAAGAGAGAGCTCTCAATTCAAGACTCAAGCATGTGAGCTCAAATTGCTTGGGGGGGAAGGGGAAGAGGGGGGGGGAGGGAGGGGGGGGGGGGGGGAGGGAGGGCAATTTCCAATGGCATCTGCAGGATATTGCCCCTGATCAATCACTCCATGGCTCATAACCCATGTTCTAGCCGCATAAGGCTGTCATTGGTGACTTACAACTAATCAAAGTACGGGGTTGGGGCTGGGGGGCAATCTTCATCAATGGTTTCTTGATGAAGGAAAAAGTATGCTAGGTTGTCTGATATGTGAAGTGTGGCTAGAGAAAGCGCGATAAGATGCGCACATTGTACATCTGGTGAAAGCAGAGATGAAATTGGTGGTAAGAGATGAGCTCTGCATTCTTAAGACTCAAGCATGTTAGGCTCAAATTGGCTTGTGG
>JAGVVM010003579.1:0-24607 GCA_019149425.1 Psidium friedrichsthalianum
GTATTATAAAGGTCATACATATGCATGTTTAGTCATACACTTCAAGGGCTTGTGCTCTTGTCATTACCGATATAGTGGTCATATCTTTATAATTTTGTGTATGTTTTCTACTTCACAAATATCTTCAATTTTACATTAGATATCTGCCTTTGACCATATCATGTTGGATCTTACAGGTCAATCTTCACGTGGTAAAGGTGCTGCCTTTGATCCATGAAAACTATATTTTAGCTCATCAAGTTCATTATCTTGCTATGTTGTTCGACAATTACGTGGATGAGATATCTCTGTATTCGGAAAAAAGAGAGAGCACTTCCATCGTTGATGTTGGTTTGTGCAAACCTGTAAGTGGTATGCTACTTTCTAGATCATTCAGAGGACGTGATCATAGGAAGATCATATCCTGGAAGAGCGCAAAATAGTTCACATGAATCATTGAGAAAAGCTCACATTTTGATCAGCGGAGGACACAGACTTTACTGCTATTGTCTCTGTCTGTTTGCCATATTCAGTTTTATTCGGTGTTATCAAAGTCAATGCCATTGAGTACCTATAGGGACGAAACTTCATTTCTGTCTCCGGAAAGTAGGCAGCTGGTGAGCAATTGTTCCTTTGACAGAGTAGAATTCTACTTGATGTAGTAGTGTAAGACAGCATTTCAGCCCATGGTTTGGATGAGGAAATTGTCCACATTTTAGAGCACTTCCTGTGTGGATGTTAAGCTGTTTTTTAATCCGGTTCATTGATCTAATACTGGGTGGTGATAACCTGGATTTTCAGAATAATTGTAGCTGTCGAAGGTAATATGGCAGGGTTATATGTTGGTTCAAAAGAGACTTGGGATATGCAACTTTTCCTTCTCTCTTGTGGATCTCTCATGACGGCATCTTGGTGAGATTCTCTGTTGCACCTTGATCTTCTTAGCTCATCATGTCTTAAGAAATATAAACTGCTTTTCCTGAGGATCGGATGTTTGGAGAAGTTTGAAGAACCATTTTATTGTTTTGGTAACGGTTAACTTTATGATTGGATGTCTTGCTGGAACAGTAAGCTGAACATTTAATGCAGAAATACTGGAGTTTTCTCTTAGTGAGAAGCACATTCAAACTGAGTTGAATTGGCAATTTATACTTTGAGCTTAACACGATCACTAGCGAGATTGAGCCATGTAGCTTGTTCGTGCATTCAAAACCGAGTTTGCTTCTCTACTTTAGATCCTATTTTGAGATATTTAGAGACTGCATCTTTTGTTTTGTTGACTGCAGAGACTGAATCTTTAACTTGAAGAAATTCCTGCAATCAAGTTTTGAAAGGAAAAATTAGAAAGAAAATTTGCAAGTTTTGAACCTATAAGTTGATGGAATAGGTTCACGCATCTAAGTTATAAAAACAGAAAAAGTAATATTAGAATGGTTAGGTGTGCATTTTTGAATTTTTATGTATATATCGTGTCTCTTTATACATTAAACTGATGGAACAAATTCACGCATCTTAGTTATGAAAGGAAAAATTAGATATCTAAAATGTATATCATTGATCGAATTCTAAAGAGTTTATCAAAATCTCTAATTCCCACTTTGGATTTTTATTCCTATGTTGCCTATGGAAAAATGAAGGGTCATAATCTTTGCGCGGTATTCGCTTCGGTGCCAAAACTTGTCAAGCGGTCATTTCAATGCTACTTTGGTTAAAAAAAGAAGAAGAAAAGATAATTTTAATGCTATAACCCATGTGGAGGATAATTGTCAAAAAATTTTTAAATCTATTATAACTGGGTCAATTCAGCCATAAATTTTTTTGTGCTAATTTAGTGCTAAATTTTTTGCATTTATACCAATTCAAATTTTTCCACCAATTTTTGTTTGGAAATTGATGATGTAATTTTTAATATTTATTTAATTATTTTTCTTTTTTTTTTTCCTCTTCTTCCTCAGCCACACTAGTGATCGGATCTCACCGAATCTAGCAAGGGAGAGCCATAAAATTGATTTTTTTTCCCGCTAGAAGAGGAAGTCATTTTTCCTTAATCTAAACTTATTTTTTGATCCATATAAAGCATTTTACGTGAACTGATTATTTTTCTATAAAAATAATTTTCCGAAATCGAACAAATAGATCCCCAATCTACATTAAGACAAAAGAAGAAGAAGAAGAAGAAGAAGAAGAAGAAGAAGTCAATATACATTGTTGGCAAAAGAAATCCACTTAGCTACGCAACTTCGAGAACAGAATTTGTGTTTGGTAATGTAAATTCTGGAGCAGAAATCCGTTTGATTACTCAACTTCATTTTTCTACTTCTAGAGCTTTTTTCGCTTCAAAAGTAATTTTTTTTAGCCACTTGAAGAAGTAAAAAAAAAAAATTTACTTCTCTCTAAAAGTTAAAATCAAAAATAAAAATAAAAAATAACTTTTAATCAAAAATTAATTTTTAAAGTAAAAGCGTCGTCATGCACTTCCTAAGTGAAATTAATAGGTTTCACATGACCCATGATTATTCCACTTCACCAAATTGTTCACACGTGGACCGGGTTTGGCCACGGATCTTTGCCTGAGCTAGATTGCCCTAGGCTCTTCTTTATTTATTGGCTAACAGATAAACAGATGTGTCCAAGTCGGAAGCCACGGACATTCGCCAAGACAAGACCCCTTCCTCCAGCTGAAGGTACCATGGGACAGGTACGCCATGCGATGATGACGTATGTGCGTAACCGACCAGTCAAAGATGACCCACATACACATGTCGGCGCCAGATAAGATAAGATCCGTAGCGCACACGGATGATGACAATTGATCGGTTGCACCACGACATCTTGGCATTCTAGAGTTTACATTCGCCTTACTTTGCTTGAAAATTTCGGACGACCATTGTACTAGATTCTTGAAATCGATGAGCACTCGAATGCTAGATTCTCTTCATTACCGCCCTAGCGAGTTACTTCATATTTTATTTGGTGATAAAATTGGCATAATAGATTTATGACATTAATTCTTCTATTTGGCTTTAGCCCTTTTCCTTACCAAAAAGAAAAAAACATATATTACTATTTTATGTCTCATATTGTCTTCCAATTGATGGATAGGCTTTACTTGATGGGACTTGGATCTACTTTTGGAGATTACTCTCTAAACAAAGGGTTCTAAAAAGTAATCTCCAAAAGCAGATAAAAGATGCGTCCAAGCTGAAAGCCACGGACATTAGCAAAGGCCCCTTCCTCTAGTAGAAGGTATTCCATGGGGCCGGTACACAGTGTAGTAGTTACGTAGTGTAACCGATGAGTCGAAAAGTTTAGGACTGAATTGACAAATGATCAAAAACTTGAGTAAATTGACATAGTTGAAAAATTTAGAATGGAATTGGTGAAAATACGATAGGTTTAAAACTTTTTGGATAATTTTTTCCAACAATTTGAGCATTCAACGGAGTCGAGATGCAGTATGAGAACTTAATCGAGGTGCGGCCTTTTCTTATGATAAGCTTGAGCTTAATTGATAGTTTCCTTCTTAATGGGGAGCCAAGCTGGAACAGCTGCCATGTGAACACATTCAAGTAAAAGCTCAAACTAACACCAAGTTTCTTTGAGCTGAAATTGATAATTTAACCTTAGATTTCGCCATAGATCCGTTGGTTCTATTCCTCCAGTCTAGTCCATCCTCGTTCCATTTCATCGTACCAAATGTTCTGTTGCATATGTTGCTTGTTCATTTGACATCCTCGAAAGAGGGAGTTCTTGAACTGGAATGACCCATAACAATCTTTGAAGAGGGTAGTTAGTGACATCCCAGTAACGTTATGCGAACAATGGGCTGGAAATATAATAGATAACATCAAAAGTAAGGATCATTAAAAATCTATTGGAAAAGACGAGAAAAGTAGAAACAATTATTTGAAGCGTGTAAACACTGTTCTTAAGGATAATTCCGCCCATCGAACAACAAAACTCAGTGTGTAAGGCTTCTAACGGCTATCCTCCCAAGATACAACAAACTTTCTTTTATGTTCCGTACTGAATATTAGAAGAAACAAAAATAACGTTATGTGTATAACCCGACAAAGAAGAAAATGAAAGAAGGGAAAAGCTCTCTAATGTAATGCAAAGTTCACAAAAGATTGTTTCTTGAAATTCAATTTATATTCAACCAAAAATAGAGCCAATGAGACATCATTATAAAGCCGCTATAAAATAATGGACGATATAAATTGCACGTTATAAAACTATTAAGAAAGAGCTATTAAGAAAACCGTTATAAAGCCATTGCTTTTGGGACTCTCCTTAGAATCCAAGCTCATCAGCTTTTGGGCTCGCCAACGTGTGAGCTCGCCAACGTGTGAGCTCGTTATTAAAAAATTGTTAGAAAATTGACCGTTGAAAAGAATGATGGCTAATCATTGTGGTCATAATTTCAAAAAGTTTTGAAAAGAATATTTCAAAACTATGAAATATCCAACACAATGTACATCAAAGCTTCAATCAATTTGTTTTTCTCTGTCAAAAAAAAAAATCAATTTCAACCATTTCAAGGACGTTTAAGATTTTACTCCGTATTGGGTATAAATTTTGCTGCAGCTTTTCCATTGATTTAGATTGAGCAGATCGTTACTTAAGGCGACATGACAAAAAATGGTTACGATGGATCAAACTTCATTCGGAAAGCCAAATGGTTACGATGGAATCAAACTTCATTCGGAATTTGCTCTGCCTCGACCAATAAGCTTTACCCTGTGCTCCATGGGTTAGCTTTGTTCTCGCTTGACCGACTGCCAAGTCACCCGAGAGGCAAAAGAAAATCCAGGCTTAATCCACAGGAAAGTAAACACATTGCTTCCACTGAATCAAAATCACAGGACATTCATTGTTAAAAAGGGCAAGAACACTTCCAATAAAACTCCTTAAATCATCCCCAACGCTTGCTCGTCTTTCCATTTATTCGATCACAGGTAGGTAAGTCGTAAATCTGTTTCTGCTGGTAAACAAATCGGTTAAGCTAGAAACTGAGATAACAGGAAAGAAGGGTTACTTATTTCGAGTTTCTCATGTAAACATCGATATCAACTGGCAAACACGAGTGCACAAAGCACCAAAACATAGTAGATCACGTTTTTCAGTACCTCAGAAGACAAAGTTGCGTGAATATATTGTAAGACCGACATGCTACGGTGACAACGGCGTGCTATATAAGTATTACATCTCGATGAAATGCGGCCACATAGTTTTCCTTCCCTTCCCTATTGGTCCATCACTTCTAATGGAAGCAAAGAGCATAGAGAGATCCGGAAAGTGTAATTGCAAAAGGAAAAGGTCTCATATTTCTGCATCTACAACGGAGGTCATGTTTTTGCCTAGATATGTACAGCACCTAACCATACATATTTCCCTACACACAAAAAACCACTAACCTAACATCTCAATTACCACGGACCGGTTTGTGTTCTTCTCAAGCATCGCTTCTTAGCTCCCCGTTGCGTATTCATCATCTCTATCACCTGTTAGAGAGGTAATGAATCAGCATAACATAATCGTGCTTTACACTAAAGAACATGTCCAGTCAAGAGAGTCAAGAAGACTAACCAGTGACACCCTAATGCAATGCATTTACCAGGTGACACTAGTAGTTCAAATTTTTTGCCAAACTTGTAAATGCACTGACAAGAAGAGCTCTTGGAAAGGGAAACACGAAAGACAGAATCTAACAATAATATGAGAAGTCGATTGCTTTGTACACTTGTTCAAGCTCAGGCTAGCTGATACAATTGAATTAAGTCGCATCCGGTTGCTAATTACAATGACTATATCAGCTGAGAAGGTGAGTAGCATGAAACCAACGGGCCCTAGTCTGAAGATCAAGGAAACTGAATGAGTCATGAAGAAGGCAGTATGAGCCGTAGATAAATATTTTCCTCATTTCCTCTCAACTTAATCTTTTGACAGACATGGGGAAGTAAAAATTTCCTAGGATGTTGGTTATTTGGAACCTTCAACCCAAAAACCTACTCTCCTCCCCCCCCACACCAAAAAAAAAAAAACCTACTTTCTCAGCATCATAATGTCCATTTTTCAGTTTCCAAGTTTTCTATGTAGTTTCATTTCCCATCTTATATCGAAGGCAATATGCATCCACTTCTCAATGCAATAGTATGTCGAAAAGCACATCACTTACCTGGTTTTTCTGTATTTCCATGATCTCTGCCTGCATCAATCAAAGAAAGAATAGGTGAGCTACATTCTACTGGGCTAAGCCCTGGTGTAGTATGAGTACACAGAGTCATCCTGAGAAAGAAATACCTGCTTTTTTCGTAATTCGTCATTTTCCTCCTTAAGCTTTGCAATCTCGGTTTCCAGTTCCATTGTATAAGCCTGATAATACCAATTCAAAGAATAAGACAGATCAAAGAAAGAACATTGAATACATCTCAAGTAAGAAGGAATACGAGTCCAAATAAATTGACTGACATCAAAGACTCCCCAGCAAACTTGATCACTGCAAGTAAATACTGAATTTGCGAAAGGCCACAATCTTTCTTGATCCCATGTTTGGTTTCCCTGATATGACTCTAATTCTGGAATTTCTAGTGATGTTCAATCACCCCATTTTTAATTACTTGTGAGATCAGATTCTATTCCACATATCGCATCTAATGGCTATTTTGGCTAAGAGGAAATAGATCAAGCTCACTCGTCTTTCACCTGCTTGCGAGCACGCGATCGTGCAGCCGACTCTCGGTTCTTTATCATCCTCCTCTGCCTTCTCTCCACAACTTTCTCCACAGCACTGTTGCACTTTCTTCCTCTGGCACCACCATTAAACATGTATGGTACGGGCGATATCGAGGAGGTATCCCCATTACTTCTTCCCATTCCATCAGATGAGACCGGATTAGCAGGCGATCCAGTCGGCATGGCGACGGTTCCAGCCCTAAACCGACCATCCTCATTCCTCCTCCCTGCAAAGCGCCTCCATGAACCAAGTTATTAGTCATTACTTGATCAGGAATCCCCATCAGTCCGCCCCTAAATCCCTGATTGTGACCGTTGTTGGGTGAAGGGATCTGCTGCGTGAATGGCAAAACAGGCTGCTTTGGGAGGATCTGTGGCTGATGCGCCTGCGGCTGTGTTGCTTGCTGTTGGTTCGCTCTGATTCCATTCGCGTTCACCGGCATGTTTAGAGGCTGCATGGGGTTCAAATTCCCGCCCTCCAAGTTCCTCATCCCCATCAAATTTGCAGCTTTTCCTGGCTGTGGGGAATCCGAATCCGAATCCAGCATTATTCCCAGCACGAGGCAATTCACCGAACAGTGCTCCACCATTAGGCTTTCCAGTGAATTGGGCGTCTTCTCTAACGACGCCAGCCTGAACAAAAACTCCTCCAATGTCATTTCGCCTAATGTTTGCTGCCGCTGCGGCACAGCCGGTCCTCCAGTCGCAATGCCACCATCCTTCCCGATTGAATATTCCTTAGAAAGGTCCTTCCAAACCTCGTCAACGGTCTTTTGGCTCAAAGTCCGGGGAAGCGTTAGTGAACCCTGCCGCTGCAAAAAACCGCCAGGTACCCCAGTTCCGTCCTGTCCGCCACCACCGGCACCACTAGCAGGTGCTATAGATTGGCTCTCCTCTGCAGACCAAATGTTCTTTATCAGCTCATCCATGTTCATGGACCCAAAGTCCTTGCCCATAGAGTTCTGGAACTCCTCGAAGGTCAGCGAGTAGACTGATGGTTGCCGGTTAACGGATCGTTGCCCGGTGGCCTGTTATTCGCCGGCGGCGGATCAGTGCCGAAGTTCTTGAAGTTGATGTTACTCCCCATTTTGTCCGAGAAATCTGAATCGAACAGTGTTGATAGGATTACCTGGTCCAAGATGAACAATCTGCTGGTCAATGAGAAGCAAAAGAATATCTCATCAGCCGAACCCCAGTACACGAGATCAATAGTGATTCGATTTACCGAGCCCTTTTCTTCTGGGTGTTCAAGAAAGAATGGCGTCTCCTTAAAGAGCAAAGAAACTAATTTCCAGTACAACAGCTCAAAAGACACGAAAAAGAGAGACGGAGACAGAGCAATTACTGGTTAATTTAAATTGAGATCGACATTGCGACCTCTGCAAAAGTGACAGCAACGACCCGCAGATTATGTCACTCCCCGAAAAAGCTCAAGCAAACCTCAAATCTTACCCGAAAAATCGACACCAGTCAGAGACACCCAACCATCCCGCGTCTTATATACAAGCTCAAGGACTGACGATCGAACTGCGGGATCAGCAGAGGACCCCAGCTATCAAATTCACTTCACGAGCAGCCAAAAGCGACCACACAAAGAAAGCCAGACAAGAAATGAAAAAAGCCCAGAAGAAGTCGGAGACGGCAGTTCACGCAGAGAAGCGAGCACCCCTTTTTACCTTGTCCTTGGCTGTTCTTTTCTCAACGAATTTTCAAATAGTTGGACCTCCAAATATAGAAACAGAGAAATCTCTCTCCCTCTCTCTGCGCGTGTGTAGTTGCTTCTTCTTCTTCTTCTTCTTCTTCTGCTTCTGCTCCTCCCCTCCTCCTCCTTTTGGTTCCTCCTCCTTCGCGAGGTCAGACAGCAAAGAGACGCCAAGTGTCGACCGTCCCTCTCTCTTCTTTTGCTTTTAAGACATGAAAAACGCGAATTTTTTTTACTCATTTTTTCTTTTTTGTTTGGTCCGAATTTTAAAAGATTTAATCAAGAAAATCGATAAGCAAGATTTCAATTTTCCTTCTTATCCCGATCGTTGAATTTAATTGTATTTTTCCTATTAATAAAATGGGGGAATTTAGCCTGCCTAAATATTTAATTGCTGAGTGGGGCCAGCGGGTAGGGGCGGCGTGGACCAATGATCATGCGTTTGGATGGTCATGATGTGATCCCCCCCGGCCAATGCGGGCGGGCTAAGTGGGAGGATCGGCGCCGTCCACGTTTGGTTACGATGAACGGTGAGATGGGCGTGGTGTTGTTGGACTTTAATGGCGCCGGACAGCGACTAGATCCCACCCCCCGGCTTGGGAGCAAAAGTGAGAACAAATAATTGGATGGTATTAAATTAATCCTGTTCTACTTAATTTATCCTGAAAAATGAGTGCCAATCACCTTATCAGTGCGTTCCAAAAAAAAATTGGAATAAAATAAAAAATCATAGTAATTAATTCGATGGTCGTATGTATTTTTTTCGATAGAGTCTGAATTTGATATCACTGAATTGATTCAAGCTTAATGAGTGAATGTAATGATAATGCATGATGTCTTGTCTAGTAAAAAGGATTGGATAAAGTTGAGATTTTGCTTTGATAATGGTCATGATCGATGTTCCGATTGATTCGGAATAATTTTATTTTGATCAACAAATATCTACATAGGCGGATCGAACCAGGTCATATTAATCTTACAGCAACAAAGCCATTTTCAAAATGAAAGTGTGTCTACAAAGAATAATAAGCGGTCCTATAGTCCTCTTGCTACGAATAAAATGTCATAAATAATAATCAAATGTCTCAAAGAAAGGGAAAGGAGCGGGAATTATAGGACGAAATTGGTACTTTCCCGAGTCGCAAATGTTACACTTTGAGCCACCTAACTGGTACTCTTACTAATGAGCTTACATGAATATGGTATAGCTATTAAAGTTATTTGAATTAAACAAAGCCAAAATTGAGAGCAACATGCTCTCAACTAGATTTTCTTGCTATCATTTTTTAACAAGATTTTGAATTTTCCTTTTATTTTTTTCTCAATTATTCATTAAAAACAATTGCGACGTGCATGAATTGAATCAATTTACTCCTCGAAACACCCAATTAGAAATTATCTCTTCACTTAGGTAAGAATATCAACGTACACGTAACGATTATCTAGGGCCGACGTTTTCCGAATTTAGGATCTAATTATAAAAAGGCAAAGGATGGGGGCCTACTTATCTCGTCAACCAATTAAAATATTGCAAGGCGACCTTATCTCCAAATGGCCACGTCCCTTGTGTCCGTGAACATAAATAATCCACAACATACGCATTTGGCGAAAAAAAGGCACATGAAAAATGGAAATTCTATCCCATTCAAATGGCAAGGGGAAATAATTGAACCAAAAACGCGATACCGTCCTAACTTTCTATCGTGAAAATATGTTATGTAAATTATAAATTTTATTCTAACTTCAGGATGCGAGCGCAAATTATACCGTTTGACAACACAATAATATCTTATATTATGATAATTTGTTTGTTTTTTTTTATATATAGCTTTCATTAGCCTACAAGGTACATTGAAACTATTAAGGACGTTCCCTTATATGTACACTTTTGCGAAATTCAAAATTTCATTAAAGTTGGCTATAATTGAAATTTCTATAGTATGAAACAAAGACAGATGATTTTTATTTTTGAAACGGAAACCTAAGTCACATTTTCACCTCAAACTTTTCAACAAAAAATGTAAATAAAATCTGTATCCTTCAATAGAAATGGGCAAAACGGTAAATAAAAAAGATCTATATGGATCTTCTCAATTTTTAATCCTACAATAACACAAATTACACAAGTTTCTTTTCTTATTAATTTCTTTTTCATATATTGCATGGGCTAATTCCCTAAAAAAATTCAAATTTCTAGTTCTAATCTCAGTCCTGCTATGAGCCTCCTTTTTTTTTTTGTCTAAAAAATTTCAAACTTTCATTCTAACCTCAAATCTATCTACCCGTCTGAAAATCGCTCCAGGCTTCTTCAAATTATAACTATAAAGAGGTTGCGGCTGTTCCATACAAAGATCGTGTTAATGGAGGTGCAAGTCCGAATGATCAACTTTTAATTGGCCCTAATGTTGATAATTTTGAAGTGAATGATGACTATTTTTGGACTGGGCAGATTGGGGCTTAGCAAGCTCGAGGCAGAAGGAGGATCTGACCTAAAGTTTGGTTTTCTTTTAAAATGGAATTAGGCCTATTTTACGCACACATTTGTGTGTCTTTTTTGCTCATATGAAAAGCAAGAAATTATAATAATAATAAAAAAAGTCACAGGATAACCTAATTAGCAAAAAGTGACTTAGAATACTCCTCCATCTTCGCGTTCTGTGATGTGAAAGGAAATGGCACTAAATCCGGAACTAGGACCAGAACTCTTTGAAAACGTGAAATTGTCATGTAACACGAGGATGACGTCAGGATTTGCGCAATGTGAACTCGGACAAGTTTTCTCCGGAGGAACCATGTCTCACCTAACTCCTGCCAGTGGAAGAGGAATCGATAAGGCTTGTCTCGGACAAAAGTCAAAAACACCAATCTCATCGACCCTTTTCCGCACGGCTTAGCAAGACAATTTTTCCAGTATCTAATAATTTTTCTCCCTCGCCGCCCTTGAATTTTCTTGCGAAAGGAGTTGAAGGCGATCGGGCTAGATTTCCCAATACCCGTGCTGCGACTGTACCGAAACCCACGTAATTTTTCTTTTGTCGATGCAAATGATAATCGGGTCCTTCCGCTAATTCCGCGTTAGTGAAATTTGATTGAAAATTCCTACACGGAGGTATCGCGTGGCAGTGTTCAGCATTGCTTTTTCTTTTTTTTGGTCGAACAGCATTGCCAGTGTGCCACGCATGCAAATCTGTCAATTTTTTTGGGACAAGTTCATTGAATATTTGCAAAAGTCGAAGATTTAGTCATAGAAGTCAAAATGTTTTGACTCAATTGTACTTTGGCTGTCCTAGATTATGTCCATGATAGAATGCGACTGAGAGAGGGCCTCATTAAAAAGTGCATTTTGAACAGGTGCCTCCTTATCTATAAAATAAAAAGAGAACTTTTAGGGGCCAGACATATGACATTCTGAGTTTCGATCCCTTTTTTCGGAAATTGAATACAGAATGGTTATTTCATGGAGGCGCTACAAATGAATCTCACTTGGAGCTGGCCACTCTGAGATGACTAATCAAAGGGGAAATGCTAACTAGGAATATAAGCACATAGACCAAATGGTCGATACGCGTGACTCCTAAAAGCCACCCATTAGTTTGAGAATTTATTTAAAGCTGTCGTTTTATAAATGAGGTCGTGAATTGAGTTCCGAGATAGGACAATCGACTCTCAAGAGTGTTATAGAGGTTGAAATTGGATATCACCTCGAAAGACGTGAATTGGTAGCTTGGCATTAGAATACCTAGAGAAAAGGGCAAAATTGAAAATTACCATCTCGTCCCGGTTTGTATTAGAATCCTTGGCTAGAGAGTGTTAGTAATTTTAGCGAGGCTAGAAAATTTTTTCGGCAATATTTCGAGTTACTTTTCGATCGCGGTTGAGCCAAATCAGCACCGATTGAGCCCCGACCGATCCTGAAATTTCACGATTTTTGAGAAATGTCTCGTCGATCATTTTTTTTTGACCAATTTGACCATTTGACCGAAATTATTGAGGCCCAATCCCCTATTAGTCTGAAAATTCACTAATAGTCCAAAAATCAATCAATTCGTTCAGCTTCTCTCTCTCTCTCTCTCTCTCTCTCTCTCTCTCTCTCTCTCTCTCTTAATTTCAGTTTTCTCTCTCTCTCTCTACTGGCGCCAGAATTCTGTTACCCACTTTGATCGGCCATTGCCGAAAATCCGACCGTTGGATCATCACGATTTTCAGGTATGTCTTGTGGTTCTATTCTAACTTGAATCACTTTGATCCAAGGTCGTTTGACCTTTCAAATCTGCTTTGGCATTTCAGTCGACGAACCTATTTTAGTTTACCCGAATTGACATATAGCTCATGTTGATATATGTTAACCCCATCAACCCCTAGAGCTCATTTGCATGTGAAAATATTGATTTTCTGCTCGAGAACCACCCTATTCAGCCCTTGAACAGCCTTGGTTTTCTTGGGTTTTGCCGGATTCCGTCACTACCGTTGTGCTTCGTCAGTCGCCACCACTTTCATCGCTTCCTCAACTTCATGTTAGTCTCGATTAGATAAGTTAAACCTCTATGTCTCGATTAGAATATTGTACATGCCATGGACTAGCTCTAGGGCCCAATTTGAGGTAAATCGATATAGGAAAAATTGCCGGAATCGACGTTAATTGAGCAAATGAATTCTGCGGAGGCTGAGATATGCTGTGGATTTGAGCTATGTTGCTGCCGTGTTGAAATAATGGCTGTTTGTGGTGACTGGAGTGGATCCCGTGAGGTTTGGGTACCGAAAAATGGATTTTTGGGATTTTTATTCAAAAACGGGCTAAATAGTATTTTGAAAGTCACTGTTCACGACTCACGAACATTGTTCACGTGCTACCCAATTTGATTTTGGTTCGAAAATGACAAGTTTTGTGGATCCCGTGTGGTTTGAATACCAAAAAAATATATTTTAGAGCATTTTGTGGAAAATCGGACTCGAGTAATATTTTATATTACTATTTCAAATATTTGGAGCCCGTGTTCATGTTTAAAATAGTATTTGAGAATTATCCACGTATGCTTAGAAATAATTATTTGGTCATTTTGGGTCCCACGTGAGAAACTGAGCATTTTTAATAAAATTAGGAACGTGAAAGAGATTGATTAGCTTAGCCATTGTGTCGGCCATGTGAATTGAAATATTTGAACACGTGTTTTGAGTGGTGGCCTAACGTACTTGGCCAAGATTTTTTCCCAATAATTATGATCTGAGAATGACAAGTCATGTGGGTCCATGTGTATTGATTTGATGACTTCACTTTTTAACGTGGACCTTTTTCATAAAAACGTGACAATTTGGGTTTGTAAAATGAGTTGGTTGGCTTGGCCATTTAGTCGGATATGTGGATTGAATATTTAGACTTATATTTGAAATGTGACCTAACGTATTTAGCCGATGATTTCTGTCCAAATGAATTTACAGGATTTTATTAGCCTGAAGGGTTAGAGCGATGGATTTCGCGTGTGAAGGTGTGTGAATTGCATATCATTGTGACTTGGCGTAATATGTAACCATGAAGTCACTTGGCGTAAAATGTAGCCATTGGCGTAATATGTAGTAATAGAGACGTAAAATGTAGCATCAGAGGCAAAAAATGTAGCCTCGTGCACCTTGATACATTTGACGTGGGATAGCTGGAGCGATAAGGTGCCAACCTGAGACGCCCCATACACGAGTTGAGGCACGGACCTGATGCGTACGATACGCAGGTCGGACCTGATGCACCTATATGACGTGGATCAAATTGGCTGTTAAGTCAAGGCTCAAGATTGAGCGTGCATGCATATATATTTGTATTGATTGTCATAGATTGGACTCGTTTGTTTTATAACTTGGCCATTCATGGCAAGCCATTGATTGGCTATTTTTTATGATATTCTGGTTTTATGGTCGTGGATTAGACCTGAACTTTTTTTATTATTATAAATGACCATTTATGGCGAGTTTTCTGTTGAGCGTTGTCCTTGATCTTTCTTGATCCTGCGATTTAAAGTTTGACTCTGTGGTTTGAGTGCCTGGATGAGGCGTGGAGTTGGTCTGAGAGCATTTGGTATTATGAGAAGAGATTTAGAGATTAGCTTACTGAGATTTATTCTCATAAGTGATTATCCTTATTTTTTAGACCCATATCCCCAGCAGTGAATGTAATACGGGTAAGATAGGAGATCCCGAAGAAAATTGATCTAGAGACTCAGTTTTTCTCAGGACCAGATGGTGGGACGAATGATGATGAGTAGGGTTGAAACAGAAGTCCCTTGGTGGAAATTTGTATGGTTTGCTTACCATTGAAATTGAGAAACTTGCCGACCTAGAGTCTTTTGTTGTAAAGGTCGAGCAATGAATTGTCATGAGGTAGTGAAAGTTTTGAACTGTGCATATGACGTCATCCTGACAGTTGTATGAAAAGGGAATGTAATATAAGAGGTAGTTTGTTGTAATATAAAGGTTTGGGTTTGATATACTTAATTGGTCTGTCTCTCTCTACCCTTTTATGTGTATGCGTTGGAGGAGCTCGCTTCCGTTGTTACGAGAACTCTGAGGTCGTTTGGTTTACGACGAGTTTCCTGGGCCGTCGTGGTTATTAACCAAGCGATTGTACATGTATGATAGGGATGTCGCGTGACTCGGGAGTTCGGGGCGTGACAAGATGTTACGAAAACGAACGAGAGAAATGTACGTCCATATCTCTCTCTCACGCAAACTTAGAAATACAAAGGCACATCATCGATACTTTGAGTAACTAACGACATTCATGTTGTGAAATAAGAATACTTTCCACTTGTAATTGTATTTGGACTATCGTGAGTCAGAAGATACGTGGAGGTGTCGGTGATTTAACGACATTCCTAGCCAATTTCACAATCGAACGTCAATAGAGGTTAATCGTACTTCTTGATATTAAATTCCAACATCGGTATCAAAGCCATCGTTGTTATTTCCTGATTGAAAGAGAATGTTTGTTGTTGGTTTGATGAAAAAAACACCAAATTTGTATCTACTTTTCTGCATTCATTCATGATTTTCTATCCACGAAAATTATTTTTGAACACATATTCAGAATCGCTTCAGTGATACGAACATTTTGAGTAGTCGCCCGTCAACGGTCGACGTTGAGATGCCGTATGCACAATGATAGGACCAATATCCTTGAGGTCATGATGACATTTCGTCTTTTCATAAAATTTCACTCAATGAAAGTTTGTTTTGAATATACTATTAGTTTGGTCTCATCGAAATGAGCATTTTGAGGGTTCAACTGCCGCTGTAGGACGCCAAAAAGAGCACACGTGTTGGAGGGTGCGTTTGCGTGTGGGCCTCACCTGTCACGTGCTCTGCACATGCGTGGACGTCCCAACTGGCATGCTAACGTGGCGCTTTGACTCTAGACTCGATCTGGTTAACTCTAATCGTTGACTGATCAATTGAGACTGTTGATCGCAAGTGAAAGACATGTGTAGAATCTTCTCGAGGCACGTGCCATCTCCTTTAGGGAATGTGAGGTACAGTTGTGTTCGTCTTGAAATTATCTTTTTTTTTTATATAGGTATTGTACATGTTTGATACTTTTAAAGTTGCAAAAATATGTATGAAACCAAAGATACACGTGTTTTGGGGTTTTATTAAATGATTTTTACCTGTATTTGTCGAGATTATTTTGAAAATAGAAGATATCTTACATGTATATAACTACATGAAAATTGTGTAGAGCATGGTTTATTGATAACATGTATAAAGTTTAATGTACTTGCTATTTGCATCTTGTATTTTGCTTTGGATGATAATTGATGCTTGAATTACTTGTAAATGGTTCGCATCATGCTTTGTATTGATTATCTTTTCTAGTTGGAGTTCATATTATGATAGAATTCAATAGAATTCTCCCCTAGAATTTAAATTTTTCATGAATCAAATTAAATGCATGATAGTGAGACAATCGTTACTAGAAGTTTTTTTTTTTTTGGTAAGGGCTTAGTGAGACAATCATAACATAAAAGTTGATTGGGAACATAGTGAACTTTCCTTTTAGTGTCCTTTGTCGTATTACCATTTTATTTAGGTGCTTTTTGCTACAAATAAATATGCGTGTTAACGTGAAAAATGTCCTAGTATTAATTCTGTGCTTATTTTGTTAATAAAAAAATTTGTCATTGACTATGGCTTTGACATCTAAGACCATTGTGGCTGACCTCAATAAGGGTGAAAAAATGAATAGTAACATTATGATATTTGGCATCAAAAGATTCAGTACATTTTTGAAGAGCAAGAAGTTTCAGAACCCCACAACCACATCATGGATGAACCTGAGCATGGAAATTCTACTCAACATAGAAGAGATCTAAAAGTTTATCAGCTTGGAAAAGAAAAATAGCATTGCTAGCATCACTATGCTAAGCTATATGCAAGATGATCTCATGTTGGAGTTTGAATAACCTGAGAATACTCAAGAAATTTGGTTGCCCTGAAAGAAGAATTTGGGGCCATGTTTGGCACCTTCTGAAGTACCAAGATCAAATATGAGGTAGTACCTTTGAGAGATGTCAAACATGATATGAGAGCTCAAGATAGCAGGCCATACTCTAACTGATGATAGCAAGTTCAAGTTATTATAAGGTTTCTTCTTGAAAGTTGAGAGCATATGAAGATTAACATGATGCATAATGAGAACACTGTAATATTTGATGATATAGCACGTCATTCGGAGTTAGAGGATGAGCACCTAGAGGCTGCTAGATCCTCTACACATGCTTATGTTGTCTAAACTAGTTTGTACAAAGTTTTGGGCTTTAAGCGCAAGAGGAACTATAGGTTCAACAACAAAGGGAAAGAGACTGAATAGGCACCAAAAAAGCTAAAACCCTCTGAGGCAAGAAGCGTGGTGGAAGAAGGACAAGGCCAAGATGATTTGTTATAATATTAGCAAGATGGTCAATTTACTTGTGAATGCACTAAACTGAAGAAGGTAACATATTACTCCATTACTTTAAGTAATGCTTTTGTTTCTAACACTATAATGCTTGTTGAATCATATCTTATGTGATTGTAGATTCAAGAGCCACATACCATGTAGCTAGAGATCGAAGAGTATTTGTAGAGTATCGTCAGATACTGCCAGGAAAGAGATGAATATATGTTGAAAATAACTCCAGAATTGAAGTAAAGGATGCTAGCACATATAAATTAATTTATGTGGTGATCAAACTCTATTTCTACATGATGTCCTCTATGCTCCTCATATTTGGCAAAACTTGGTCTTTGTAGGTGTTCTTCTAAGTTTAGGTTATGTTTTAAATTTCCATGGTGAATATGTTGACATTGAGTTTGAAACATTTTATTATGGTTCTAGTTATGTACTAAATGATTTTATGGTTTTAGAGACGTTGACGACAATGTGTACAATGTTAATGAAAATAGTTGTTTCTCTTTAATTGCATCTTTCAATAATGTATATTGATGCAAATGTTTAGCATGCTAGACTGGGTCACATTAGATTAGAGAGAGTGAAAAGATTATAGTTAGAGAAGACTTTTTAGGGTCACTTGTTAATAATGATCTCCTCACATGTGAACATTGTCTAGTAGGAAAATAACTAGCAAACCATTTGGTAAAGGAACTATGGCTGAATTTCCATTGTAACTAGTACATTCTGACATTTGTAGTCCATTATATGTGAGGGTAAGGCATGAAGCCTCATATTTAATCACTTTTATAGATGACTTCACGTGTTTTAGTTATGTTTTTTCTGATCTCACATAAGTTAAAGGCATGGGATTGCTTTAGACAATAAATGAGTTTAGTAGAAAATCAGTTAAGCAAAACAATAAAGACATTAAGAACCGATCACTAACCTTAGTATCTATTTTTTAGGGTTGCAGCGGTTATGTATTCCTAACATATGCATAACTAAGCTCCCAAGGGCAAGTGTACTCATTGGTCGCATGACATATTTACAAATATGAATTGTTTCTAAAGTAGACCGTGTTGATTACCTGATATTCTTGATAGAGAATTATTCAGCCCATCATGTAGGGATGTTAGATACCACCCATGATGGGGTGCGATTGAGAGAGGCCCCACTAAAACGTGCCTTTCGAACGGGTGCTTCCTATCTATGAAATAAAAAGATAACTTCCAAGGGTCAAACATTACAAAAAATAAATAAGAGAAACGTACGTTCATATATATATATATATATATATATTATATATATATATGAACGTACGTTTCTCTTATTTTTTTTTGTAATGTTTGACCTTGGAAGTTATCTTTTTATTTCATAGATAAGGAAGCACCCGTTCGAAAGGCACGTTTTAGTGGGGCCTCTCTCAATCGCACCCCATCATGGGTGGTATCTAACATCCCTACATGATGGGCTGAATAATTCTCTATCAAGAATATCAGGTAATCACACGGTCTACTTTAGAAACAATTCATATTTGTAAATATGTCATGCGACCAATGAGTACACTTGCCCTTGGGAGCTTAGTTATGCATATGTTAGGAATACATAACCGCTGCAACCCTAAAAAATAGATACTAAGGTTTGTGATCGGTTCTTAATGTCTTTATTGTTTTGCTTAACTGATTTTCTACTAAACTCATTTATTGTCTAAAGCAATCCCATGCCTTTAACTTATGTGAGATCAGAAAAACATAACTAAAACACGTGAAGTCATCTATAAAAGTTGATTAAATATGAGGCTTCATGCCTTACCCTCACATATAATGGACTACAAATGTCAGAATGTACTAGTTACAATGGAAATTCAGCCATAGTTCCTTTACCAAATGTTTGCTAGTTATTTTTCCTACTAGACAATGTTCACATGTGAGGAGATCATTATTAACAAGTGACCCTAAAAGTCTTCTCTAACTAATCTTTTCACTCTCTCTAATCTAATGTGACCCAGTCTAGCATGCTAAACATTTGCATCAATATACATTATTGAAAGATGCAATTAAAGAGAAACAACTATTTTCATTAACATTGTACACATTGTCGTCAACGTCTAAAACCATAAAATCATTTAGTACATAACTAGAACCATAATAAAATGTTTCAAACTCAATGTCAACATATTCACCATGGAAATTTAAAACATAACCTAAACTTAGAAGAACCCTACAAAGACCAAGTTTTGCAAATATGAGGAGCATAGAGGACATCATGTAGAAATAGAGTTTGATCACCACATAAATTTAATTTATTGTGCTAGCATCCTTTACTTCAATTCTGGAGTTATTTTCACATATATTCATCTCTTTCCTGGCAGTATCTGACGATACTCTACAAATACTCTTCGATCTCTAGCTACATGGTATGTGGCTCTTGAATCTACATCCACATAAGATATGATTCAACAAGCATTATAGTGTTAGAAACAAAAGCATTACTTAAAGTAATGGAGTAATATGTTACCTTCTTCAGTTTAGTGCATTCACAAGTAATTGACCCATCTTGCTAATATTATAACAAATCATCTTGGCCTTGTCCTTCTTCCACCACGCTTCTTGCCTCAGAGGGTTTTAGCTTTTTTTGTGCCTATTCAGTCTCTTTCCCTTTGTTGTTGAACCTATAGTTCCTCTTGCGCTTAAAGCCCAAAACTTTGTACAACTAGTTTAGACAACATAAGCATGTGTAGAGGATCTAGCAGCCTCTAGGTGCTCATCCTCTAACTCCGAATGACGTGCTATATCATCAAATATTACAGTGTTCTCATTATGCATCATGTTAATCTTCATATGCTCTCAACTTTCAAGAAGAAACCTTATAATAACTTGAACTTGCTATTCATCAGTTAGAGTATGGCCTGCTATCTTGAGCTCTCATATCATGTTTGACATCTCTCAAAGGTACTACCTCATATTTTGATCTTGGTACTTTCAGAAGGTGCCAAACATGGCCCCAATTCTTCTTTCAGGGCAACCAAATTTCTTGAGTATTCTCAGGTTATTCAAACTCCAACATGAGATCATCTTGGGCATATAGCTTAGCATAGTGATGCTAGCAATGCTATTTTTCTTTTCCAAGCTTGATAAACTTTTAGATCTCTTCTATGTTGAGTAGAATTTCCATGCTCAGGTTCATCATGATGTGGTTGTGGGGTTCTGAAACTTCTTGCTCTTCAAAAATGTACTGAATCTTTTGATGCCAAATATCATAATTGTTACTATTCATTTTTTCACCCTTATTGAGGTCAGCCACAATGGTCTTAGATGTCAAAGCCATAGTCAATGACAATTTTTTATTAACAAAATAAGCACAGAATTAATACTAGGACATTTTTCACGTTAACACGCATATTTATTTTGTAGCAAAAGCAACCTAAATAAATGGTAATACGACAAAAAGGACACTAAAAGGAAAGTTCACTATGTTCCCATCAACTTTTATGTTTATGATTGTCTCACTAAGCCCTTACCAAAAAAAAAAAAAACTTCTATGTACGATTGTCTCACTATCATGCATTTAATTTGATTCATGAAAAATTTAAATTCTAGGGGAGAATTCTATTGAATTCTATCATAATATGAACTCCAACTAGAAAAGATAATCAATACAAAGCATGATGCGAATCCATTTACAAGTAATTCAGCATCAATTATCATCCAAAGCAAAATACAAGATGCAAATAGCAAGTACATTAAACTTTATACATGTTATCAATAAACCATGCTCTACACAATTTTCATGTAGTTATATACATGTAAGATATCTTCTATTTTTCAAAATATCTCGACAATACAGGTAAAAATCATTTATAAAACCCCAAAACACGTGTATCTTTGGTTTCATACATATTTTTGCAACTTTAAAAGTATCAAACATGTACAATACCTATATAAAAAAAAAGATAATTTCAAGACGAACACAACTGTACCTCACATTCCCTAAAGGAGATGGCACGTGCCTCGAGAAGATTCTACACATGTCTTTCACTTGCGATCAACAGTCTCAATTGATCAGCCAATGATTAGAGTTAACCGGATCGAGTCTAGAGTTAAAGCGCCACGTTAGCATGCCAGTTGGGACGTCCACGCATGTGCAGAGCACGTGACGGTGAGGCCCACACGCAAACGCACCCTCCGACACGTGTGCTCTTTTTGGTGTCCTACGATGGCAGTTGAACCCTCAAAATGCTCATATCGACGAGACCAAACTAATAGTATATTCAAAACAAACTTTCATTGAGTGAAATTTTATGAAAAGACGAAATGTCATCATGACCTCAAGGATACCGATCCTGTCATTGTGCATGCGGCATCTCCCAACGTCGACCGTTGACGGGCGACTACTCAAAATGTTCGTATCACCGAAGCGATTCTGAATATGTGTTCAAAAATAATTTTTGTGGATAGAAAATCATGAATGAATGCAGAAAAGTAGGTACAAATTTGTGTTTTTTTTTTCATCAAACCAACAATAAACATTCTCTTTCAATCAGGAAATAACAACGATGGCTTTGATACCGATGTTGGAATTTAATATCGAGAAGTACGATTAACCTCTATTGACGTTCGATTGTGAAATTGGCTAGGAATGTTGTTAAATCACCGACACCTCCACGTATCTTCTGACTCACGATAGTCCAAATATAATTACAAGTGGAAAGTATTCTTATTTTACAACATGAATGTCGTTCGTTACTCAAAGTATCGATGATGTGCCTTCGTATTTCTAAGTTTGCGTGAGAGAGAGAGATATGGATGTACATTTCTCTCGTTCGTTTTCGTAACATCTTGTCACGCCCCGAACTCCCGAGTCATGCGACATCCCTATCATACCTATACAATCGCTTGGTTAATAACCACGACGGCCCAGGAAACTCGTCGTAAACCAAACGACCTCACAGTTCTCGTAACAACGGAAGCGAGCTCCTCCAACGCATACACATAAAAGGGTAGAGAGAGACAGACCAATTAAGTATATCAAACCCAAACCTTTATATTACAACAAACCACCTCTTATATTACATGCCTTTTTCATACAACTGTCAGGATGACGTCATATGCACAGTTCAAAACTTTCACTACCTCATGACAATCCATTGCTCAACCTTTACAACAAAAGACTCTAGGTCGGCAAGTTTCTCAATTTCAATGAAGCAAACCATACAAATTTCCACCAAGGGACTTCTGTTTCAATCCTACTCATCATCATTCGTCCCATCATCTAGTCCTGAGAAAAACTGAGTCTCTAGATCATTTCTTTCGGGATTTTCTATCTTACCCGTATTACATTCACTGCTGGAGATAAGGGTCTAAAAAATAAGGATAATCACCTATGAGAATAAATCTCAGCAAGCTAACCTTTAAATCTCTTCTCATAATACCAAATACTCTTAGACCTAACTCCATGCCTCATCCAGGCACTCAAACCACAGAGTCAAACTTTAAATCGCAAGGTCAAGAAAGATCATGGACAACGCTCAACAGAAAACTCGCCATAATGGTCATTTATAATAATAAAAAAGTTCAGGTCTAATCCACGACCATAAAATCAGAATATCATAAAAAATAACCAATCAATGGCTTGCCATGAATGGCCAAGTTATAAAACAAACGAGTCCAATCCAGACAATCAATACAAATATATATGCATGCACGCTCAATCTTGAGCCTTGCTTAACAGCCAATTTGATCCACGTCATATAGGCGCATCAGGTCCGACCCGCGTATCGTACGCATCAGGTCCATGCCTCAACTCGCGTATGGGGCGTCTCAGGTTGGCACCTTATCGCTCCAGCTACCCCACGTCAAATGCATCAAGGCGCACGAGGCTACATTTTTTTTGCCTCTAATGCTATATTTTACGTCTCTATTATTACATATTACGCCAATGGCTACATTTTTACACCAAGTGACTTCATGGCTACATATTACGCCAAGTCACAATGATATGCAATTCACACACCTTCACACGCGAAATCCATCGCTCTAACCCTTCAGGCTAATAAAATCCTGTAAATTCATTTGGACAGAAATCATCGGCCAAATACGTTAGGTCATATTTCAAATACAAGTCGAAATATTCAATCCACAAATCCGACCAAATGGCCAAGCCGACCAACTCATTTTACAAACCCAAATTGTCACGTTTTTATGAAAAAGCTCCACGTTAAAAAGTGAAGTCATCAAATCAATACACGTGGACCCACATGACTTGTCATTCTCAGATCATAATTATTGGGAAAAAAACTTGGCCAAGTACGTTAGGCCACCACTCAAACATGTGTTCAAATATTTCAATTCACATGGCCGACACAATGGCCAAGCCAATCAATCTCTTTCACGTTCCTAATTTTATTAAAAATGCCATTTCTCACGTGGGACCCAAAATAACCAAATAATTATTTCTAAGCATACATGGATAATTCTCAAATACTATTTTAAACATGAACACGGGCTCCAAATATTTGAAATAGTAATATAAAATATTGCTCGAGGCCGATTTTCCACAAAATGCTCTAAAATATATTTTTTGGTATTCGAACCACACGGGATCCACAAAACTTGTCATTTTCGAACCAAAATCAAATTGGGTAGCACGTGAACAATGTTCGTGAGTCGTGAACAGTGACTTTCAAATACTATTTGGCCCGTTTTTGAATAAAAGTCCCAAAAATTCATTTTTCGATACCCAAACCTCACGGGATCCACTCCAATCATCACAAACAGCCATTATTTCAACACGGCAGCAACATAGCTCAAATCCACAGCATATCTCAGCCTCCGCAGAATTCATTTGCTCAATTAACGTCGATTCCGGCAATTTTTCCTATATCGATTTACCTCGAATTGGGCCCTAGAGCTAGTCTATGGCATGTACAATATTCTAATCGAGACATAGAGGTTTAACTTACCTAATCGAGACTAACATGAAGTTGAGGAGCGATGAAAGTGGCGGCGACCGACGAAGCACAACGGCGGTGACGGAATCCGTCAAAACCCAAGAAACCAGGGCTGTTCAAGGGCTGAACGGGGTGGTTCTCGAGTAGAAAATTAATATTTTCACATGCAAATGAGCTCTAGGGGTCGATTGGTTAACATATATCAACATGAATTATATGTCAAATTCAGGTAAAATAAAATAGGTTCGTCGACTGAAATGCCAAAGCAGATTTGAAAGGTCAAATGACCCTAGATCAAAGTGATTCAAGTTAGATAGAACCACAGACC
>JAGVVM010003582.1:0-39580 GCA_019149425.1 Psidium friedrichsthalianum
AGAGCCTTGAAACGGCCCTTTTGACAGCTTTGCGGTGCGTTGACCCAGATCCTGAAAAGCGAACCCAGATGGGTTCCAAGTTGTCGCGAATGCTTGAATCTGAGGAATTATCCAATCCCAATAAGAGGTAGCTGTTTCGCATTATTTTTACACTGTTTCCAATTAAGATATTGTAGATCAAATTTCATTGTACTTGAATGAAACTTTCTTGCTGACCTCCAACTCCATTTTCCCTGCTGCTGCTGCTCCCTTCATGGTCTGCATTTCCCTTCAGTAAAATGGACATGGGTGAAAGTGTTTTGTTGAGTTCCCCTTGTCTCATTTCAACTTGAATGCCTCCTTGCAATTACCCGTTCCTTCTTTCTCGCCTGTTCTTTCAGATGGCATTTCTATTATTTCGAAGCATCGACTCTGATTGTTTTTTATTGTCCAACTTCCTGCCTTGGAATGATTGACCGTCATTGATGAAACACACTATGTATTCCGATCAGGAGTAATAGATATCTAGCTCACAGACACACAACGACCTCAGATAGAGATTGATAATTTCAATGTGAAAAGATACTATCCATGGGACGGTGCCCGTATACGACCCATTCACCAAATCAGCAGGGCTGGTAACCTCCAATTGTCACATCAACGAATGTGTCCATCAATCCTAGTTTTTGCCTTCAGAGGCCAATCCTTTCTTCTATTCGGCAGCATCATAGTTACTAATTCTATCACGTAATGTGCCATGCAAGCTTCCCTGTTTTGACTTCCACCAATGTTGCACTTTTCCGTGATCCCCCCCCCACAGGACCCCCACACACAAACCCCCACCCCCATACATCTCATTGGATTTCAGACATTCTTCTAGTTTTGTTTCCTCCTAAGAAGTATCGCATCTTCAGGCTAGAAGGCACCGTAGAAAACTCAGGAGTAGCACATGAGATTGATTCCCAGAGGAAAACTCCGACACAGATCGGAGCGACTATCCTGGTTCAAGATCAGAGAGCAAAGGTATCTGCGAACGTGAAAGAAACGGATCGACATGGACTGCTTGTCCCATATGGGGAACCCAGAGCTAAGGCGTTATTCATGATAATTCTCTCTTGCCCCCTTTTCCCAATGAGATGGTGATTGTTAGGCAGGGGTTTGGGAAGGGACATGATCATTCTTTTGTTTTTTTTTTTCGTTTCAGTTTCTTTCTACATTCTTCTTCTTCTTCTTTTAACTTTTTGTAGATGATGAATGAATGAATGTTGCCTGTGTGTGGAAGTGGAGTACTGTTAAGAACCTTAGCATAGAGGGTGTGTACAGATTGATTACATCCAAAGATCGATCGATTAAAATGCTTCATTAGTCCTTTTTGAAAAGGAAGATAGTAGTTAGTACGAGTAGCGGTAATGGTGAAATGCTAAGCTTGTCGAAACTTATCAATCAACATGGTTATGTATTTTTTTTTTAAATAATTTAGAGGTACAATACAAGCTCACGATATTATATTTTGGTCAACATTTAGATTCCCAATGCAACAAAGTATGCTTTGATGTTTCGGCATACGTAGATAAATGCCAATGACTACCAATGGTGCAATTTATATGTCCAGCTTTTGACTTTGTATCCTGCATAAAGTTAAGGATACTGGGAAAAGCATGAGAATGATTTACCCAAATTGTCCATATATCCCGTACAAATGGTGATTGTGCATTTCATCATAACTTTCCATATGGCAATTCGATAAAGAGTCAAGGAATTTATTTTTGCCCGATGGAATTTTGCCAACAAACAATATGTCAAAATTTATCCAATTCAGAAGGGATAATTATTGTAGAGTCATAAAACTTAAAAACTTCGCGGTCTTTTAAGTCTTAGGCAACGTTTGTTTTGGCTTTGGAAATGGGCTTTGGAAAAATGTAAATGCTTAAAGCTTAAAGCCATTTGGGAAGTGTAAATTGCGTTTGGTAAATACTCTTTTGTAAAGAAATTTTGGGTAAATAGTATTTGGTAAAAAAATTTCTTGTAAAGGGCTTTGGGAGCATTTTGTTAATATTTTTTTTTCCGTTGAAAAACAATTAAGCCCTTCACCGGAATCAGCTAGTTGGATTTGACATTGGTGGCCATCGCCTAAGATCATCCAACCTTCGATGGTTCCTGCTGAGGATTGCATGACCTAGATTGCCTTGTCGAGGTCGCACAACCTCCATGAGGGGTGGTGACCCTAGGCAACCCCTCGTGGAGGTCCCACAACCTCGATGAGTGGAGTTTAGGTCGCGACCTCAAGCAACCGTTGTCAGGGTTGTGCGACCCTAGGTGAGGGCCGCTTGAGGTTGTGAGAATCCAAGTAACTGATTCCTAGGGCCGCATGACCTTAGGTGACCGTTGGCCCCTTCATCGATCCCATGCTAACCAAATCTGGCCTTGCCGAGAAGATGAACATTAACGACGAATGCTCAAAGGGGAACAACAACAAGAAGCCAAAACGGAAAAAATGAAAAAAGAATAGTGAGGGTAGTTTTGGAAGAAAAAAATCATTAAACCCTACAAATGACATTCTTGCTAATGCTGAAAGCCAAAGTTGGTGTAGGTGAGGACCTGCCTTGGACTTTCAACTTTGCTACAGCCAGCATTTAGCTAAATGCTTAATTGAAAGCTGAACCAAATGCCTTATTTTCCCCCCAAGGATTTAGGGTCTGCCTTGGACTTTAGAAGCTCAAAACCCCATTAGAAAAATTGAATCAAACGCAACATTAAAAATTTTAATTTCATTTATTTAAGTCCTCCAATTTGTAACTTTTGATTCCAGTCATGTCAAAGAAGACAAATAATAAAATTCTAGTTGAGTCAAGAAGAAAGGACTAAAAGTGCATGAAAATTGTAATGAATTATATAAAAAAAGTCTTGAAATTTAACTGTACGAAATTTACAAGTCTTAGGACTAGTAAATTAACCCATTAGATTCAAACAATAATTGTGTGCTTAATAATTACTTAAACTCCGAAAAAAAAAATCATGAGAGACCCGCTATTAATTTAGATTAAACTTGTAAATGACATATGTATGAAAAATTAAATATATTAATTTATTAAAACACAAAGAACAAACAAAAATGAAAAAGAAAAGGAAAAAAGCATGAACACCGTGAACGCAAAGCAGGGAGCAGAAATGGATCTGCCACTGCTCTCTCTTTCTCCATATCTCGAGTCTTGATCGCCATTAGAGCCTCCGTTTGACAAGTGGTTCTCGGCAATTACAGGTAGCTGTTTCATTCCATGTAGCTGTCGTTCCTTTTACCCATTGTTAGCTTTTTCGAGCGAGTTCAAGCTTTGAGCTTGGATTGGATCGGACTGACTTTCTTTTAACTCTTTTCGGAAACGATTGCGGGGGCATTTTGCGCTGGTGAAGGTTCGTCCTTTTTGGTCTTGGTTTTTGATGCTCGGTCTTAATGCGCTTGCCCAGTAGTGTTCTTGGTTGTAAGTTGTATGCTTTCATTCTCTGTCCTCTAAGTGTACTTTTCGTGGGAGTGGATGTCATCCCTCGTCTGGGCAAATTGAGCTTCAGAAGAAGCGGGAAATCGTAGGGTTTCGTTTTGTTTCTTTAGTGTTTCATGTCATTATGTGGTGGTGTTGTTATGTTCTGCTATGGTAGTTCTGGAGTACCTGTGACAGCCCCCCGATCTCAACAACTCAAAAAAGCTCGCAAATTGGCAAATTCGATAAATATTTGCTCCCCATTGAATAAAAACGTGTAAAATTTCTTAAAGGGGTGTCCTTTTCACTCTGGAGTTAATATTATAGATATCATGTTAGATTTAGCTTCCTATTAGTAATTTCACTCTTGTTCGCGTTAGACTCAAGTCCTGTTTGGTTAGAAAGCTGCGGGAATGCACTTGTCGTTACTAGTGATCACTGATCATTGGGTTGAGTCGTAAATTCCTAGGGTTTGGACACTGGAAATAGTTTCTCATTACTTAGCTGGAAAAGTATGTCGTCATTTAGTAGGGATGAACGGGTTCAAGGGATGGTGCATGTTAATTGCTTTCTTTCTCTGTGAGTTCCTCTATAAGACTAGAGATCTTTGTTGATCTTGTCGTTCCAATTTCAGCAGGTTGATGAACAAAGCCGCTTTTTGCAGGTAGAAAAGCTATAAGTTTAAGAGGAAGCTTGTGGGAGCAAATGGCATCAGTAGGTGTTCCACCTGCTTCTGGTTTGAGAGATACTAGTGGATATGCTCTCGGTGCAGATAGGTTGCCAGAAGAGATGAATGATATGAAAATTAGGGATGAAAAAGTATGTTTTTTAGTTATTTTACGGCCTTGATAGTTACATTTGTATGTCTAATGCCACTCCTGGTAATTATGTTGTTTTTGTTATCCTCATTCTTGTTTCTGCTGATCTTGAGCATCTGAAATTCACACCTTGATGAATTCTAGGAGATGGAAGCAACGATTATTAATGGTAATGGGACGGAGACAGGCCATATTATAGTGACGACTATTGGTGGTAGAAATGGCCAGCCAAAGCAGGTATTCATGTTTTTATTCTTTTATAATAATCATTCTACTGAAGCATTTTGCACATTCTGTTAGTTGTGTGTTGATCTTCTCGTTGAATGACATCTTTTCATGTGTGGGTGTCTTTTCTGTCTCCATGTCTATGCAGTTGGGAGTTCAGAACTCATGCTTCTATGGTCCATTTTTGGTTTTTCTCCTATGAAGCATGAACTAATGACTTTTTTCCGGCATCTCTTAAAGTTTTGGGTTTCATTTCGTGGCTCAATATTAGGAACTGATTTGCTGAGGATGAGATATGCATAAAATGAACATGGTCAATTAATATCATGCCTTAGAAATTCTATTAGCTAAGTAAACAATCAGGCATGAACTTGTTCTTTTACATGTCTGTTTTATGGGATGAGAGGCACATATAATCTCTTGGCCATAATTTGGTTACTACTACATTTCTGGAGTACTGATAAAAATGTGGTTTATTGTCATTATCGTCTATGTATTATTGAAGTGTACGTGAGATGCTTGTTTCTGCTTCAATGTTCCTCTCCATTGATCGTATATCTCTGTTGTGGGTATCTTTTGTTTTTATAATTTCAGACAATAAGCTATATGGCTGAGCGAGCAGTTGGACAGGGATCATTTGGAGTGGTGTTCCAGGTGTGTTGTTGCCGCATGTGTTGTAATTCATTGGTACCAAAGACTGGGCGATAAATTTGAATTTTATAGGAAACTTGTTAATATTTAGATTGCTTCTACATAGGCAAAATGCTTAGAGACAGGCGAAACAGTGGCTATTAAGAAGGTTCTTCAAGATAAGAGGTATAAGAATCGGGAATTGCAAACAATGCGTCTCCTTGACCACCCAAATGTTGTCTTCTTGAAGCATTGCTTCTTCTCAACGAGTGAAAAGGATGAGCTATATCTGAACCTCGTTTTGGAGTATGTACCCGAAACAGTTCACCGTGTGATCAAGCACTACAACAAGCTGAACCAAAGGATGCCTCTAATTTATGTGAAACTTTATGCATACCAGGTATTCTTGCTTTTGCTCTTATATCACTTCCATAATATTACCCAGTTATTACGAAGAAGCACTATCTGGTCAGGTCCCAGTTATGGGGATAGTGTCTCCTTGACTTTCTCTTACTAGTCTTCTGGATTTATATTATCTCAACTTTTGCATTCCAGTGATATTGTCCTGTTATTTATCTTTTTCTGACCAAACTGTATCTTCCATGTTGCCGATGAATGTTTTTGTTCTTGGAATGTGGAAGATCTTCAGGGCATTGTCCTACATCCACTGCAGTATTGGAGTGTGCCATCGGGATATCAAACCTCAAAATCTTTTAGTGAGTTCATCAGCTAGTACAATTTTGATGCTCAAAAGTGCTTAATCCTTTGGCTTGGCATTTAGGAAGTGTACAGTGTGTCTCGTTTCTAAGTTCCTTCATCATTGAAGAAAGAGACACATATGGGCGATGGTTCTTCTCTGGTTATATTGTATCATTTTATTTCCTCATTAAAAACCAGTGGAGGGTGCTTTAAGATATGTTTCTTTTGGCTCTGTAATCATGAAGGTAGTTCCTTTACTCCCTCTGCAGGTAAATCCTCATACCCACCAGGTCAAGCTATGTGATTTTGGAAGTGCAAAAGTATTGGTATGTACCTGCTATTCAATAGGCGACCAGCGTGTCCCCTCCCTTGTTTGGTATAAAGAATTTTATGTTATGTTGTTTTTTATAGGTAAAAGGGGAGCCAAATATATCATACATATGCTCGAGGTACTATAGGGCTCCTGAGCTTATTTTTGGAGCAACTGAATATACAGCAGCTATTGACATCTGGTCTGCCGGCTGCGTTCTGGCCGAGCTACTACTTGGACAGGTAATTCTTTTCACATTCCACTCCTGCTTCTCTATGCAATTCAAATTTGCTGGGAATTTTAGTTGTATCACTAACTTGGTTGCAGCCTCTGTTTCCTGGTGAGAGTGGAGTGGATCAGCTGGTTGAGATTATCAAGGTGCTGGAGTTTCCTTCAATTTCAGTAGTCAAAGTTCACATGCATTTGAAGAACCCTGGAATACTTTGGTCTGCATTTGGTTGAGGCATCAGTTTTTCCTGTGTGTTTTTGGGCAACTGTTTTGCAGGTTCTAGGCACCCCAACTAGAGAAGAAATCAAGTGCATGAATCCTAATTATACAGAATTCAAATTCCCTCAAATAAAAGCTCACCCATGGCACAAGGTATATAGACTTGATTGTAGTTTGTAATCTACCATATAGGTAATATTAATACAAACTTTACTTTTCTTTTGTTTGTCAGATATTCCACAAACGCATGCCTCCTGAAGCTGTTGATTTGGTTTCAAGATTACTCCAGTATTCTCCGAACCTACGGTGCACAGCTGTGAGTATCAAGTATCTGTTTGCCTGGCTTTTTTTTTTTGGGTGTTTTTTTTTGTTTTTTTTGGGGGGGGGGTGGGGGGAGGGGTTGCATCGGGATAAGAACTAGAATCAATTTGCACTTGGGTGTCGCTAGAAATTTTGCAAGGGGAAAACTTTCTGATAACGAAAATAGAACAGAATGGAAAAGTATAAGTACCTGCAAAATGGACTAGTTATGACAAGGACCCACTTAGTTGATTGCAGTAGCTTGCTCTTTCTGAAATGTGCATTGACATCAAGTATTCCGGTGATAATAACCCCATGTCCATGGATGAGTGGCATTAGTAAACTCCTTCTGTCTATTGATTCTGCATCTGGTCAGTAGCTTGGCATAGTCCTTGGATAGAAATAGAATAACGTCTCAGAGCGGGCAGTAATAGAGTGGTTCTTCCTGGGATAGAAATAGATGGTATCTCATGCTATGCAGTATGAATACACAGTTATGTTGGATGTCTGAGACATGTACCTCAAGCCTCTCATTGTCCAATTAAATGTCTTTAATCTAAGTGTACCTGTTTCTGCTTTAGTTGCATGTAAACACAATGAAGTTGCTTCTATTCCTTTATGGCAATTGAGTCTGGTAAATATTGGAAATGGGATTGCCTCTGAATAAAGACATTTTATGAGGCTGGCTTCTTCTTATGTTGTCGAGGAAAAGATCCAATTTTTTTTTTTTTTGGGTCGAAGGAAAGATCCTAGTTGATGAGTAACTCTTACATACTTTGCAGCTGGATGCCTTAATCCATCCTTTCTTTGATGAGTTACGTGATCCCAATGCCGCTTGCCAAATGGACGATTTCTTCCACCACTGTTCAACTTTAAATCAAATGGTTTGATGGTTTTTCTCTTGAATCAATCTTGACCTTTTCTCTTAGTGCAATATTCTCATTAAGTTCTTTTTGCTGCTTCTAATCAGAACTAAAAGGAGCATCAGCTGAGGTGGTGTCAAAGTTGATCCCGGAGCATGCTAGGAAGCAGTGCCCGTCTGTAGGGTTGTAATGAAATGTGAAGCGTACCGATAATGACTGTTGTTTCTCTATTTTAAAGCTGTGATTTCTCATGTCTTGTGTGTCTTCTTCTTATTTATGTTCTTTTCTATGTGCAGTTTTTGTGGTTAGATACTGTTTTACTGTATCACTTGCGTCCAGACAGGACGAAAGTTGCCTTCTCTTTGACATGTCCACGATGAAAAGTCGTCATATCATTGTCATAGTAAATTTAAGTCTTATTTTATTTATTTTTCCATTGTTGAAAGATGGGTGAGAGTTGAGATCATTTTTGTTTTTGTTTTTGTTTTTCTAGAATGGAATAGGGTTGGCAGAGTTGAAGATGTCTCACAAGAACTTTTGAATAAAAATGCAAATCGTCCTCTAAAGCACAATGTTGATCGGAATCGAAGTGTAGGTTCCAGAAGTACTATGGGATAAAGTGCACAATTTTGTTTGCTTTAGCTTGTTATTGGTCATCTATTCCCAGTTTTGAGCATTGACAAAAGAGGATTCAGTGCCTCTGTATGTTTTGGGGCGTGGATATGTAGCCTTGGTCTATCAAGCCACGTACACTCATCAGCAGTAAAACTGCAAGATCGGCTTGAGTACATGCCATAGTCCTTGATGCTTGTTGATGAATACAGAACTTTCCGGTGGCTAGCTTCAGTTAGTTTGGAACAGTATCTTCCTTGAGTTTGCTGAAAGTGTGTAACCAAGTCGCTTGTATCATATTGATGTGGTTATGACCACGCGGCAGTAGCATTGTGAAAATTTGCCTGGCTCTTCTAAGGGTACGCCTTTTTTAAGAAATATTGCCCTTTATATATCGAGGACTAAAAGAATATGAAACAGAACATCTAAATGCTCATCTACATCTGTCCCCAGCCATGCTCTTCTCAAGCACCCTCATGATGTGCAGATGATGTGCAAAAAATCTATAGCTACATTTGAGGGGGTGAGTTGTGCTTCAGAATGACAAAGAAGAGGAAGGCCAGGCAAGCAAATAAGAGGGGCATCGCGGACAAGATGGCCATGTCGGTTCCTATCCTGCCATAGCTCAAACTTCTCACTGAGGCCAACGTATCCCATACATAAGAACCGTCTCGCGTTTTGGGCAGCTGCAATCTGATGCACACTCTTTAGTATTGCAGTAGAAACTGATTGAGGTCATCACGTTCATAGCATATTGGAAAGGGTTGCTCCAATACATCCACCGGTAGAACCTTCTGTCCGGTAGCACGGCGACTATTCCCGAAGCCGAAACCCAAAGTGATGTCACAATCGACACAGCAAATGCAGCTAGTGTAGGTACTGGTGCTAGGAAAGTGATCATCATTCCAAAGTATGTCACGCAAATTGTGAACACAGAGTACGGTCCAGTACATCATGAACTCATGGAGGGAACCAGTTCCAATTCCTGCCATAACATTCCCGATTCCCACTAGTGCGAGTGTTGCAATGAAGAAGTACCGAATTTCTCCCAGTGCCCATGAAAGAGGATAAAAGATAGGATGGTAAATCCCTGCTCTCTTCTCTCTGAAGTACACTAATCTGTCTGTGCCAATCTGAGGAATGACATTATTTGCTGATATGACTCCTATGAGAATTGCTTGCATACATATATATATAGAGCGAGCACGAAGTCAGGCCATATACGTCCTCATATTCAATCTTCCAATATAGGGAACCCATGAGAAGACCAATCATGATACACCCAGTTAGTCTGCCATATGTGTACTGTCCATTTCTCCACAGGAATCTTTGAGTTCTGAGTATTACCATCATCGCTTGCAGTGTGTATGGAGCAGGATAAACAGAAGACGAAACCATGTAATTCCTATCCTCGGTTAAACTCTTTATACTGCGAATTTCTCTGTTGTTCACTTCACGCAGGGAACTAGCTTGGTAGGCCTCTGCGAAATTATCGTTGGTGTCTCTCTCCTTTGTATGCCTAATCCGAGTGTTGCCATGACAAAACCAACTGGAATTGCTCATTTGGAATACCAGGGAACTTTTGGAACTGATAAGAAATAATCTAACAGGTCACTGCAGTCGGGTCCGATTGGGGCAAAGTATGCTTGCTGCCCTTCATGTGTCAAAATTAGGGCCAAGTCGAAGAAATCAAGTGTGCGAGCATTAGAGTGTGCTAAAGTGGCAATAATAACACGCCCTGAATTGGAAACTTGAGATAGAATGTTGAGGATACTTGAGGTACCTCTGCTGTCCACTCCTGATAATGGTTCTTCGGGAAAGAGAATACTTGGATTAGCAGCTAGTTCAACAGCAATGGTTATCTTTTTGCCTATCTCGAATGTTTTCCCTAGAGCATCACCAAGGGAACCAACTAGTTGATTTGAGTAAGGCAATAGATCAAGTTGGTCAAGGACTAGCTCCACATGGATGCGACGATTCACAGAACTGATTGTTTGACTGAGACGGAGTGCAGCGCTGAAATTAAGGGTGGTCTCACGCACTGAGAGATAAGGTTGGTGTGCATCAAGCTTCTCTACATAGCCGATAAGTCTGGAATAGGCAGGACCCTTTTGCCAACTTTTTGCCTGGAGGTTGCCCTTGAGGCTGCCCATTGAAGGTGCCCTCCTGGCGAGGCATTTCAGAAGAGTAGATTGACTTCCTTTCGAACAGCCCATTAAAGCAAGCATGTTCCTAGGCCTAGCGTAACCCGTGATGTTGCTGAAAATTGAAGTACCTTCTTCCATGTCTTCATCGTACCTTATTTAGGGAGAGTATGGTGTTAGACAGTGTGCAAATGGGTAAAGCAAGCAAATACATACTCATATACGCAACAATGCATGGGAATACGTAGAAGGAAAATTCCATGGAGATAGGATCTACCTCATGAATGATAGATCCTCAAAAAGGAGAGTTATTGGCTCTACTGGAATGCCTGGTCCATTCTTCTCCATATTGACCCTGAACTCCACTATCCATTTTTCAACTCCACCGTTGTCCCTTATCTTTCCGTATCCTTGTCGTCCAGAATGTCCGGAAGCTTTGAAACTGTCGGTTTGTCCATTGTGATTTTCAAGTGACTGAAAACCACTCTCCATTCCCTCTTTAAAGTTGCTGATTGTCGGTGACGATATGATAGAGGGCAACGATTGGCTGGTTCCTGTGAATTCTATCCTCTTTAGTCCTAGTAATGCGAGGAAGTTGGCGACGAAAGTCCACCCAATAAGAACGATGTAAGGTAGCCAGGGCTTTTCGGCATCTTCAGACAGCTGATAGAATGCGAGTTACGCTTTTCCAACCTTCATGTTAGGGAATTGATCACAGAAGGCCAGTTGGCTTTGGTAGCTGGAGCAAGGATCTTGATAGTCATTTTGAAATTGAATCCTGCAAAATAATACGTTGGCCCAGCGGATTGGGTTCACGTGGACTAGCCATTTCCAGTATACGGGCACATTGGAAGGGTAAATCACGAAACCACTGAACATCAGGAAGATTGAAACTAGTAGGCCTGCCAAAAAGATGCAATCATTGTCAGCTATTCTCACTTGACGCAGGATTAGGTTAAACAATGCTAAATGGCCTCCTAAGCATTGTTATTCTGATCCTTTAAGGAGATGATATACCTGCCAGGGCATTCCCACCTTCTGGGATCGCGGAAATGGCACTGAGAAAGAAAAATACCGACGATCCAAAATATGCGACCAAGAATAAGAGCAGTAAATACTGGAAAAATGGTGCTCCATTTCCTGTTGATGACAGCCCAGCCAGGAAATAGACACTTATTGTGTATATGCTGTTGCCTGCACAAAGAAATAGATATGTTGGAGTTTTATCCCGATTTGCAATTATATATAGTTTGAAGAGGAAACAAACTAAGTGTGGTACTTCTATTAGGGTCTGCGGTAGGTTGACTATGCAATGGGCGACGACGTATGAGGAGACCGTGTAAAATCTCTGAGCCTTGTGCTTGTAGAAGGTTGGCCTCTGGAGCATATAAAGAGGAAGCTGCACCAAATTTATGAGCGTAATGCTCATGGTGGATATGAATCCGAGTGCCCTTACTGAGTCATCTGCTGTTGGTCGTAATTGCCACCAAGCTTGTAGAATAGTGTCCCCGCAAATAAGCCCAGTACAATTGCCTGCAAACTGTAACATATCTGCCGCTCATTTCTTGAATGGAGCAAACTTCACACGAAAAGCGGATCTTATGTAATTTCTGTCATTCTGTGAACTTGGCTCTCTGTACTAGAATCTTCTGATAGCATAAGTTTGTGACCTGGAAAAGCCTCAGTTTGATTAAAGCATGAAGCCTCTTCGTGATCTTGATTTGCCTCTTGATGAGTGTCTGAGTAGATTTCCACCATGTCTGGACGAATGGCCTCTGGAATTGCTTCCATTGAGCTTGGTACTCATCTTCCTGCACGGTGAGAAATTATTGGCTGTTGTGACCAGGCTATATCATGCTCAACTTTCTCGAGCATCTCTTTGCATCCCATCCATAACACTCTTTTTTCATCAAAGTTATCTTGTTGCCTCCCAACCCTCTTAGAAAGGAAGACAAAAAAGCCGAACTTGTGAAAGACGTCTCTCATACCTCTTCTTTGTAACGCTCGACTTGGAGTATACGTGCAGGGCTCGCTCATGTTGTAACTTTTGGGGTCCAACTGAGAGATATTGCATCTCACTGTTGTTTATGGATATCGCAGTCACCACATCCCCGACCTGAACTCTTCCGGTGCTTTCGATTCCCCCAGAATGCCCTATTTTGCTTGATAGCTCGGCAACCACCAATTCTGCAGCAAAGTGACAATAGTCACCCACATCTTAGGCTTCCTCAAATGCCGATATTCGACTGGGGCCGCTTAACTTGGCTGATATTGATTCATATTGACATGAACAGGCCTAATAGTTATGTTTTGCAACATCCAGAGCTGCTTACCTGTCTCTTTTCTTGGCTGTGCATCCATGGCGCAATGGTACTTGGATGGTCTCTTGAGACTCAACCCAAGTCCCGGCTCGCTCTCTACCCAGTAGGCGGGCTTCACTTCATCTCCATGCACAATCCTCAGTATGTCTTTGTAGTGATCTGAAGCAGTGTTGCACTCAAAAAGCTCCTCTAGAGTCAAGGATGTCACTCCCGGTGCCACATACTTGGACCCGTCTCCAGCTGCTATGTCTTCAAGAAACTCATTTGCTTCCACATGCAATGGTTTTATGTACCTGCATGTGATGTCAGTGACATAATGTTGGCTCTATGTCAGCAAAAATCGTCACACCGCTTAATAGAACCCCCAAAATTCAGAAGCATACTAACCCGAGTTTCATGAAGTATGGGATGGCGTCATGGCAAGTGCCTTGGAAGAGAACATGGCCGTCAGTGAGCAGTATAACTCGGTCGAAAAGATCGAATATTTCTTGGGAGAGTTGGGTTAACGACATAATTGCAGATGATTGCTCAATTCTGCTGATGTTTCGTAGGGTGTCCACCAGGTCGTAGGTGGCTGTGAGATCAGAACTTGAAAATGGTTGGTCATAAATCATGATGGAGTATATATGTTCCAAGTGCCAATTCAGCCGTTGTGAGCTTCTGGCGATCGAAATCGGAGAAGCCTTCTCCAGTGAGCTTGTGTTCGACTTCCTTCAAACTTAGGATTGCTAAAACATATTCCAGGAATGGATCTTGTCCTTCGACAAGTGCATGTGCAAAGAATTTCCTCATCTGAGGAGTGAAGTTCTCTGGCCGCAGACCCTGAGTACAATCCCTAGCAAACTCAAGCGTCTCTCTAACCGATAAAAATGGAATGTGTCTGCAGATTTTCCAGAAAAAAGTGTTAAGGACGTGACCATGTGCTTATCTAAGACTAGACAACATCTCACACGTAAGCCTCGTCTAATCCGCACAGAATGTCGGTGTTCGGGCGACAGAGGACTCGCTTGTTAAGTTGGCCATTAACGTACGCAATGAATCTGCTAAGGCATATATCAGTGACAGATTTGTCGTTGTACATCACCGAGCCTTCCAATCTCGAGCTAGGAGTTACTCTAGCTCTGCCTGCGAGGATTTCTAGGAGGGTGCTCTTTCCGCTTCCTGCAGAATTGTATATCCAATGGATCAGTCACTTGACAGAAAATGTCGCTACTATTGACATTACTTGGCTCATCGATTTAGAGGTGGCCTCTTTGGATTTATCATTTCGATAGGTATCATTGCAGTACTAGAGGAAATTTTCATCTACCCGGAGGTCCTAGCAACAGAGTCATCGAGCCCAGCATGATTTATCCATCCACTCCCTCCAGGAAATGCATCAAAATCGAGCTTTTTCTCCTAAGTATAGTCTTGACTGGCCCAAGGAGGCATCCCCATCAATTTGTTCCCGAAGGTTTCGTACCCTCCGGAGGAAATTTCGCAGTTCCTGGAATATCTAATGCTGGAGAACCGAACTACCTGCAAGACAGTTCGATTTTTGCCGAAAGCTTAGATGCTGCTTACGTTTGGTTGACTGTCGGAAAGAGTCATGTTTGCCTTATGTTCATGTTCTGTATCTTAAATCGCATTCTCATTTTGGGTACATCCCATGCGTAATCAGGAATGACCATTAGATTATTATTATTATTATTATTATTATTATTATGTCAAAAGAAATAATCATTAGCTTACTATGCATATTTTAAATGGACAACAATATATACTATGTTTTTTTGTTTATTTTGGCTCACAAATGAGGGATATTTGTCCAAATAGTTCTAAATCTATTGTATGACGGCCAATTCAGCTTTAAATATTTCAATTATGCCAATATACTCCTAGACCTTTTGATGAAATTTTTCAATTGTACAAAAATTTAGTCCTAAACCTTTTGAAGATTTACTGATTTACTCATAAATTTTTTGATAATTTGTCAATATAGTCCTTTTTTCCAATATAGGTTTATAACTAAATTGGCAAATCTTCAAAAGATTTAGGACTAAATTGGTAAAACTTGTTTGACCAAAAAAATCGACAAAATTTCATAATATTTTGGATTAAATTGACACAATTAAAAATTTTATAACTAAATTCGCAAATCATCAAAAGGTTAGGATTGAATCGATACAAGTCAAAAGTTTAGGGCTAAATTGATAAATTATAAAAAGATTTAAGGATCTTTTGGATCACTTTTGCAACAAGTCGTGGTTACTATCCCCATTTGTAACGCATGAATGTGTGGACGGCCATCTGAAAAGGACAGGTGCATATCTTAATCAAGGGTCAACTTGAACATCAATCTCTTCTTGCATTTGGCATTTTTTTTTTTTTAAAGTAGTGCCAAAGCCTTGTGCCTGATAAGGAGAAGTCTATCACAATCAGGAAGATAAAAGGACAAACAGAGGAGCTCCGGCCAAACAAGAAGTAAGATTCCTCATTTTTCCTTGTCACATCAGTGGGCTATGATCATGACTTTATGCTTAGAAATTACATATTTCTTATGTTGGTGGCGTGAAAGCAGGAAAAATTATCTAAAATTTTTTAAATCTATTACATTTTTATCAATTCAATTATAAATTTTTTAATTTTTTCAATTGAGTGCTAAATCTTTTTCACGGCATCTATGTGGCATGATCGATGCCAATGTAGATAATTTTTTAATATTTTTCAAAAAAAAAAAAATTTCCCCTTTTCAGGTCGTTGCGCCCTCGCCGATCTTGGACGAGGGCCTAGCAACCCTCACCTAGATCTAGGCAAGGCTGCATCTCCTAGATTTGGGTGAGGCTAGCTAAGGGCCCGACAAACTTCGTCGGCCACAATAAGAAAAAAAAAAAAAAAAATAAATAATAAATAATAAATAATTCAAAAATATATAATATGTCCACATCTATGCCGGACAAGCTAGTAGTATGGTTGGCGTACAAGTCGACGATTTCTGGCCAATACTGGTTGAATGGACTCAATTGGCAAAACATGTGAATGTTTAGAAACTCAATTGGTAAAATTAAAATGTTTAGGACTGAATTGGCAAAAGTGCAATAAGTTTATGACTTTTTTGACAAATTTTCCCTAGAAAGTATCATACTTTTCCATGATGTTCTTATTGTGTGATAGGAACGAAATATATGCCGTTGAATTTCGAAAAGGGGGGTCGAGATCCCTTATTGATTCTTCTTGATCTATATGGCATCAATCAATATTCTTATTCAAGCTTAAGCATATGAGCTATTATATAGTAATGCATGTCATTGCATGGTTTCTGTGTGGCACAAAAAAGAATATAAAGCGAGGGTCACGTTGCATTTCACCTGCTGAGGGATAGCGGGTGTGACCTTGGCCATGTCTCGCAAATAACTCACGAAACCATCCTTCAGCAAGTACTCCATTCCCATAAGCTCCACCGACTTCTTCCTCACGCTCTCATCCCCTTCTTCTCTGATCTCTTCCATGTCGCCTCCGCCGTCTCCGGCGAATGCTCTTCCAGCTTCGCCCCTCAAAACCCATTCCTCTTCAAGCTCTCGTACATCCTCAGCGCCATGTGCCTCGCGGTCTCAGGTGATGCGCTCTCTATCTTCCTCCGCACGTATAGGGACGACCTGCCTGAGAACCTTGCCGCCCCGTGGGGAGTCACGGGCGTCATTGGGGTCGCCGTCCCTGGGCTGGCAAAGTGATCACGCTGGCAGCATCGCTTCTTGCTGTACACTCGCTAAGGAAGGAGGGCCTCTGTGAGTCAATCTCGTTCGCGGTGTTGTCTTCTTCGACGGCAGACTCACCGGAGAATTGTTTGCCATTTTTCTGGCTGTGGAAAGATCGAGCGTTTTTGGAAACGCCAGATGTAGAGGATGGTCTTTAAATGACCCTAAACCTCAAAAATGCTTTAAACTATAGTCATGTTGGAATGTAAAGTATTAAAACTTGTTTTATTTTTCTGCACTATACTGAAGTTGTTAAGTCGTCCTTGTTACTTGTTATGATATTGAGAGAGAGAGAGAGAGAGAGAGAGAGAGAGAGAGAGAGAGAGAGAAGTCAACTCCAAGTGAATGAATCGCCACGTGGAAGATGGGGAAATGAGTAGGGACAAGAAGATGGAATGAAGCCGGGTTTTGACCACTATCTTAATTGTGCTACAAGTTTTGAATTTGAGTGCCCTCTGGTCGATTTCCACTTCGATATTCATCATCTACTTCTGAATTCGTAAGTAAGATGAAACAGTTTTGTAATTGTTTTCCTTGGTCAACTAAAGACAAGATTAGCTCATTGTCCCGATAGTCAATTCACAGCATTCAAAGATGTCACATGTGGCAAAAATTGCTTTCTATTTTTGTAATTTGTGGGTGGAAGCAATACATAAGAGGAGTCAAAGGTAACATTCATAACTTTGATGTGTAAAAGATGCAAACAGTTTTGATTAGTTGGGGGGCAAAAATGTAATTGGCAATCAAAGTCTTGGAAACAGATATTCACTTTTTGTTTGGGCTTTGTTCGCACGAATGATTCGCTTAAAATAATTAACTTATAAAAATGTTTTTACTATCAATAACCAGTTTATATCTAAATATTTTCGTAAGCGATGAAAATAATTTTTGTTCATATATTTTTGTAAGTGATACAAATCATCATTTTTACAAAAATGATTTTTGAATCATATCGCAAAACAAATGGAGCCCGTTAAAGAGTATTTTGGATGCAAAAATGGCTTAGTAAATTGGCTGGAAAAAGGACTTTTTCAGTAAATTATTCACATCGCACATATGTAGCTTCTTAGATACGATTTTTTTTCCCTTTTTCGGACAGTAAGCAGATTTATTTTGTGGTAAAAAGTTTTGATGACTCCGATGTGAGCTAACATCCTTCGAAATGCTTCACTTAGTTTAAGACATGGATGATGGTCACAGAAAGAACTTTGTTAAACATTACTAGGTGTACTAACACTTGTTTATTCAACACGTATACTGACGGATGCGGTGGATGGCAAGTGGCTAGGTCATATTCAACAGCCAATAACAATCGTTCATTCATTCGGTAAATGAATTGTTCAATCGGCTTTAGTAAACATCTGCCGCGGTCGTCGCTTAAGTATCAATTCAGCATGGATTTGTTCTACAGGTCATTTTCATGGGATGAAAGGCACATATAAATCTCAGTCGGCCATGATTCGGCTCCTAACTTTATGGATTAGTGAGAAATAGTTTGATCTGCAGTGGTGTTTCAGCTACTGCATTTGAACTCCCTGTTCTTGGTTTGATCTATTATTCTATGTTCATTCCGAACTCATTCAGGTTAGGTCTCACCTTACGAGCTGTGATTCCATTCCAATGAACTACCTTAGGGCACATTACAATGTGGTCATGAAGGCTGTTAAGATGGATGGTGATGTTTTCTTCCAATTAACTCTGAAAATGGGGCAGGAACAACAATTGACAGCGGCACGCCTGGACTAATCTTCTGGGACGTAAGTGACCGGCTTATGAAATGGCTACATCTTGATTCTCCTACATTTCTGTCCCTTAAATTTTTTCCCCTGCCAGTTTTCTGTCTTTGTTTGATGACTTCATCAGATGTATGGCTGCTGAGCAGCCTGGAGTAGAACTACATACTGATGAGGATCAGTTTAGTTGGAAATAGAACACCATAGATGTTAAAAATTTCGTACGTCACTTACTTGGAAGTCATAACTTTTTTTTTTAATCACTTAACTATAATAATTTATGTACGGGGGTTGCTTGAGGCCATAAATTTTCCTCCAATCACTTGAGTGCCATATAAATTTACAATGATCGGGAGAATTACCACCAAAATCTTAAACCTATTCCAATTGTTCCAATTCAATCCTAAACCTTTTTTTTTTTGCAATTGAATTATAAACATTTTGCACTTATTCAGATTTAGTCCATCCAACTAATTTTAGTGGAAATTACTAGCATGAAGCCGGTTGTCCTACATGCACGGTCGGTATTGATGTGGATAATTTTAAATAATGCTTATTACTATATTTGAATTTTTTATTATTAATTACTTTATTTTTTCTCTTTCTTTTCTTTTTTTTTTTCCTTTTCTTCCTGTTCCTCCAGCTGGCCACCAACCTTGGCGACCTGTCAGAGGCGAAGGCCAGAGAGTTTGATCTCGCTGACCTCTGACAAAGGTCTCCTGTCGGCCATCGGCGAAGGTGAGCCTCGCCCGCCATTGGCAAGGCTCGACCTCACTGTTGTTGGGTGAGGTCAACCTTGCTCGCCCTTGGTAAGGCTCAGCCTTGTTGTCACTAGGTGAGGTCGGTCTCGCAAAGCCATGGCGAGGCTCGACCTCGCCAATCTTGCAAGGTTGAGTCTCGCCAGCGATGGTTGGGTCGAGCCTCTCCAGTGGCAGGTGAGCTTCGCTAGAGGCCGGCGAGGTAAACATTACTAGCCCTCACTTATGGCCGGTCTTGGCGACTGGCCAAAGGAAGAAGGAGGAAGGAAAGAAAAGAAAAGAAAAGGAAAGGCAAAAAAAAATAAATTAATTAATATTTGAAAAAAATATATTAAAGATATTATTAAAAATTATCCATGTTAACGCCGACCGCGTCACGTAGGATGGTCGACACCCATGTCAGTGATTTTAACAAAAATTTTTCGGATGGACTGAATTTATACAAAATATTTAGGACTCAATTAACAAAAATAAAGGTTTAGGATTGTTTTGGTAATTTTTCCTAATTGATTACTTGAGTGAAACATTTTAATAATGTTCACCACAAGTGTTATGTCATGTCCGATTTCCAACACTTTGGTGAATGTTTGTAAAATTTTTCGACACTTAAGTAATTAATTAAAAGTTATGACACTAAATGAACCTTTTTTAGAAGTTGTTGCACTTAAGCAGTTTCTTTTAAGAACAAAGGAAACCAAAGAACTTGAGTTGAAAAGTGCCTTAAAAAGGGTGGGATTTTTTTTTTTTGCCTTCCCCCGACGAAAATCTCTCTCATTTTTCTTGGTTTACATGTAGGGTTTAGCCTAAATTAGTCATGTGATAGCCCCTCTCAATTACAACAGTATTGCGAGAGAGGGGTCCAAGGTTGACCCTATACACTGACTCCGCAGAATTGCCAAAAGAAGATTAAGTAGTTGTTGAGAGATCATATTAGAATCTGCTCTTGATTTAATTGCTCATACAACTACAGGTAGGTTTTCATAAGTAAAGTTATTCATTTGAAAATAAATCTTGTTTTTGCCAATCAATTAAGATGTCTTGCAGTGATATTGGCGTCACGAGACAATCTTCAAAGTTGAAATCCAAGCCAGATCACCAGCTATTATGATCGAAATAATTTGTGTCTCAATATGAGTCTTGTGCTCAATAGCTCACGCTGAATCTAAATATGAGTCCGACTCTAAATCTAAGTGTGATACTCAAAATAGAATATGAGTCTGGTACTGATAATTGAATGTGAAGTTATCAAATGCCTTGAGAATAGTTGTGTTCTAGTTCCTTAACACATCTAGGACTTGACTTATGAAAATATCCATGCGCCATTTAAGATAACATTCATGAAATTACTGCTTTAGCCTATAGTTGCATAGAGTCTGAAAGCATAAGCAGCTTTGATATCATCTGTATACGAATGCTCAAATGCATTTATCAAATTTAGAGGTATTAATCATTGTTTTGTCAACTTGAAAATCTATTAAGAAGTTTTCTCAACAACGGCCACATGACATCCTTCGTTATGTTGTTATTATTATACCTCCTTAAAATACCGAACATAGCTCATCTAATTTAATTCATGCAATGAGAATGCGAAACTCCAAAACTTATGAACCCTTCATTTAAGCCCAGGCCACTCTTGGTTAGAAACTGCCACGGAAGCTTTTGGGGAGTGGGTGAATCATGATGGTACTGCAGAAAAGTGCATTTGTTCCTCGGTCCTCACTTACAAGTGAAAAGAACGTCCTCCTTTGTGGGGTGGCTGCTTTTGGAACCTTTGGCTCTCTTGAAATGCTTCGGAGCTACTTTTTGTACTTGTTTTGGCCCAACAGCAACTGAAGAGAGTGAAGCTAGAACTGACTCTACAGAAAGGCTTGGCCTTCCCGATGCAAATTCCCACATAACCCACATCTGACAAACTCCAAATATTCTCCTCCTGTCTCCACTTCTCTCTCTCTCTCTCTCTCTCTCTCGCATGACCAAATGCTCTGTGCACACTCCACTACTCTCAGCCACCAACCAAACCCAAGCCTGTAATGGAATTGGTCGGCCCTGTGTCATTATTGTAATCCTCGCACAAGGACCGACCCTCCAGAAAGTAACCTCCCCACTAACCAGATCTTTTCCTAGTATAAAACCCGGCTTTAAACTCCCAGCAGTCTCTCAACCAGCATCCTCTGAACTCTCGAAAACTAGCCACTGTGCATTTGTATGTGTGTGCGTGTGAAAGAACAACCTCGCAACTTGTCCTAGTGCCTCTTCCCAAAGTGGTCATCACTTTCGCGGACTCTGTATAGCTCCACACAACTTGGTTTTCTTTCAGGACTTCCCAAAACGTGGGTTCATCTTGTTATGGCCATTTTGTTCAGTGCAGAGGAGCACAAACCCCCGTCATAATCTGAGTCAGGTTCCTTGAATTCGAGAATTATTGAGCGTGAACTCGAATTACGGCTAGTGCTATAAGCCCTAGTGGGAGAAAGAGCCTATTCTAGGATAGTGATAGTATTGCGACTTCTTTAAATATCTACACGTTCCTCCCATCACCTTAGTCACTCATCTTTCCCCTAGTTTGCAAAACCTCTTCACCATGACAAACTCGCTAGCTTCTCTTGCTGCGTTCACTTTCTTGGCACTCTCCTTGTTGCTTCCTCCAACTGATGGGAGGGCTCACAGTCATCACACGAAGAAGAAGCATTTGCCTGCCGTGTCTCAGATCTCAGCACCACCCTCTCTGGCGCCTGAGCCCGGCAATGCTGCTAGCCCCATTACAATGGTGGGAGATGCGGATTCCGACTCCATGTTCGACGTGCGAAAGTTTGGTGCCAAAGGCGATGGAGTGACCGACGACACGGATGCATTCAAGATGGCCTGGGACGCAGCCTGTGGCGCTGAGTCGGCCACCCTACTCGTCCCTCGTGGCCATTCCTTCACGATACAGTCTACTATTTTCACAGGGCCCTGCAAAGGCACCTTGTTTTCCAGGTAATGTTGATGATGTCCTCTATCGAGGAACGGATGCTGCATTTGGCAACAAGTACTCGATTTATCTAACACTGGATGTGCATTTGCAATTCGCGTTTCGCAGATCGATGAACTATGATGCCACCAGACGGGCCCGACTCGTGGCCGCAGCGCATAAGCAAGAGGCAGTGGCTGGTCTTTTACAGGATCAATGGAATGTCGATGCAAGGAGGTGGGCTAATAGATGGGAGAGGAGAGAAATGGTGGAATCTTCCTTGCAAGCCACACAAAGTAAGCTAAAACCAGAAAACACATAGACAACACAGGGCAGTGCCTTTAGAAGCTAGCAGAAAATCTCTATTTTCTGCACTTTATTTATTTTTCTAGTACTTACACTCTTATTATATGCATAATGGAACAGGGAATAAATGGAACAACCATGCCTGGTCCTTGTGACAGCCCAGTTGTAAGTCAGAAGCACTGCATGTTTTCCGGACAAGATTCATCACCTTGTCAAGGAAAAGTTTAGTAAGTTATGATTGACCTTCTTTTAATGCAGGCCCTAAGGTTCTTCATGAGCTCCAACTTGACAGTTCAGGGACTTAAAATCCAGAACAGCCCTCAATTCCATTTCCGATTCGACGGCTGTCGGAACGTCCTCATCGAATCGCTCTCCATCAAGGCGCCTTATCAGAGTCCAAACACGGACGGAATTCACATAGAAAACACGAATAACGTGGGAATATACAATTCGATGATCTCTAATGGTAACATACTCAATCAGAAGTTTCTGAACGAATCGGCTTATCCTGTCACATATCACAACCTTGGATTAACGACAAGCTGTTTCATAATCGACTGGCATTTGTAGGTGACGACTGCGTATCCATCGGAGCGGGTTGCTATGACATCGATATAAGAAACATAACTTGTGGTCCTAGTCATGGAATAAGGTACAGTAAGTGATGATATGATAAAATATGCATCTAAATAGTGCTTCAAGCTTTATGAAATAGCAAGAATTAACACTTAAAAGGTGCGAATAATAGACGACAAAAGGTACAGATTAGTGGTGATTTAAAATTTTGAACCGCCTTCTCCTTTACAGCATAATTCTCTCCCTCCAACTAACTCCTAGCCACTATCGTTGAACATCAATTCATATAACTTATGACTTGTGGGCTTCAATGTATGTACTTTGCTCCAATGATCAGTTTCCTTTTCACTCGAGCAGCATCGGCAGTCTCGGCGTTCACAACTCCCATGCCTGCGTCTCGAAAATCACCGTGACAGATTCCGTGATCAAACATTCGGACAACGGGGTTCGAATCAAGACGTGGCAGGGTGGTTCGGGCTCTGTCTCTCACGTGACCTTCAACAACATCCACATGGACACAGTTCGGAACCCGATCATCATCGACCAATACTACTGCCTCACCAAGAAATGCGCCAACCAAACCTCGGCGGTCTATGTAGCCGACATCTCCTTACTCCAACATCAAGGGCACGTACGATGTCCGAAGCCCGCCAATGCATTTCGGGTGCAGCGACGCGATCCCGTGCACCAACTTGACGCTCTCGGAGATCGAGCTGCTTCCAGCAAAAGGGGATTACGTCCTGAACCCATTTTGCTGGAACGCTTATGGGACTATGGAGACACTCACAATCCCACCAGCTATGTGCTTGGTGGAGGGAATGCCAGAGAAGATTATACAGGCTGATGTTGATCATTGTTGATCCATCTAGGGTTTATATTGTTATTGCTTAGACTAAAATGTAGAGTCTGTTTGGGTATCAATTAAGAAAGATTAATAGTTTTTAGTGATATTTTGCCTTAATTAAATTTGCAATTATATAGCACATCGAAAGTTTTTCGACTCAAGTATAACTCGCATGCTCATTGCTTAGGTCAATTGTCGAAGGCATGCATTGAACGGTGCAACACGGGAGGAATTTTATGTTTTCACATGCATCCTAGAACGAGGTCTAGGGTCAGATATGTATAGGAAAATGACATTGTGACATTAGCATGCAACTATCCCACGCTGAAAGCGAATTTCCCATGATCCTGTGGGCAACATTCAGCCCATACCAAATGGCTATACTAGTTTGGTCCCGACAAAAATAGAGAATTTAATTTAAACTCAACCTAATTTACTAACTCAACCGAGTTACATGGACTTACGTGACTAAATTAATCCATGAGCCATCACAGTAGATCGATTGTAGATTGATATTTGGTAAAACAAGTCTCTAAAGTGACATAATTACATGAGACTCCAGTGTTCACAGCCGAATAATTTCGTGTGCTAATGTATCCGAACCCATGAGGATGACGGTGATACGACATTTTCAACTTATATTTGTCTAATCAATCTTAACCTAGGTACTTGTCAGGGTAATCATATTTCGTACTTAACTAGAGAGATGCTTAAACATGCAAGAATACAAAAGAAATGAGCAAGGAAATTAATAACATTCATGCGCGATTGGCTCTCTATGTTTGAAGGGGGCGGTGCGGGCATATTTGACTGGGGTTGGCTAAGTGCAAAAGATGATTGCATACATTGCCAAAAACAAAATGAAGAATGGACCAATGTGGGCTCTTATTTGGAAAAAAAATTCCTCCACTGGGGACCATAAAATAAAGAGCCACCTCTAGGAATCGAAAAGAACATTAAATGGAATTTATTCCTAATAGCAGTTGGTCCTAGAGCCATGTCAGATGATGCCACAACCCTAATTTTAGCTGATGGGGACTAGTGAATGGCCAACTGGGGATAGAAAAATCATCATGAACAATTGAAGAGAAAAAGGTAAAAGAGAGCTTTTGGGTTCTTTGCCATTCGAGAGGCGACAAGCCTCTCAGCATGTGAAGTCCACTTCTGGTGGTCTCTAATTGTTACACCGGAAATGAAGACCATAGCTCTCCTGGCGAGGAAATTCAGTTTGTGACTCCAATTGTTTGATATGCCTAACAAGATGAAGCCGCCATCCGTGTCAGTCTCGGACAGAGGCTCCAGTAGCACCCACTCCTCGCGGGAGCCCCGAATTCTCCAAAGAGGCCATCAACGGGTCAAGCTTGTCCTGTCTCGGTAGTAACACGACGCATCCGACGCAGCTATCATTTGCTCGGTTCCTGTGCGAGTTAGAGCGAGTTTTTCCACTCATCATCGGTGCTCAAAATGTTGTGCAAATTATGCAGATGTAAATATCAGAAGTGACGACCCATGATAGGAGTGGGAAATGGGAATAATCTGAAAAGTGAGAGACAAGTTCTGGTCAATATAGCTGGAGAGGATGTAAATATGAAGGTGAAATGAGAGGAGGTTAAAAGGTAGAGAGAGACATCAAAACATGATCAAAAGAGACCCTCCACTCCAGTTAGTCCCACTCAGAAGATTTGTGGCATGGAGGAAGTCCCGAGTGCTCAAGGACGGCTTGTGCTTTTGTGGGGGTCTATTCAGCTCAGACTCGCCCCCCCTCCCCCCCTCTCTCTCTCTCTCAAGTCTCAAGTCTACACACGAAAAGCAAAGGAAAGCCAAAGGCATGCATGCGCATTCTATGGGATAATTGTCCAAAAAAAAAATCCTAGATCTTTCGACAATTTTTCAAGTTAGTCTTGAACCTTTCAACTGCATCGATTCAATCTCATACTTTTTGAAGATTTTCCGATTTAGTCCCAAATTTTTTTAAGCTTTGTCAATTTAGTCATAAACTTATTATTTAGATAATTCGTCGAAATGACTATATTGATAAATCGTCAAAAAATTTATGATTAAATTGGCAAATAGTCAAAAGATTTAGCACTAAATTGACCAAATTGAAAATTTTAGGACTAAATTGATCGTCGTAAAATAGATTTAGGATTTTTTTGGACAATTTTCCCCGCATTCTGCTAGAGCGATGACTTGAGGCCAAGAAAAGGTTGGTCGGTGCACGCACGAGAGAGAGCTTAGTTTATGTCAAAACTAACAGCTCCACTCGCAGCCACAGCCAGAAGACGGCTCTTCCTTATTTTAATCTCAAACTAGGGTTATCCTCAGACATGTTCCAGGTATTGCATCTCATCTTGGTACTCCCTAAGTTTTAATAAAAGAGATCAAGAACAAGGAGGTAAAGGAGAGGACAGAGACGTCCGGTTCACCATAGTTAGTGCCAAAGATCTCTGAAAGCGATCGACTTTGTCAGAATATTCTCCACATCAGATATCACCCTCGACGATGAAACCCATTTTTATATTCCGTTTTGTAAAAGTAAGATTATTCTACAAGTGAGAATTTGTGTTCCAGCCGACGAATTTTGGAAGGTACAATGCTAAAAAAATAACCCGAGTCGGGTTTGGGATGGTTTCGAACTTGCTCAGCGACTTCTTGAGGTTCAGCCGACCTAACTAGAAGCGATGATTGCCTTATTCGATGCAATAGTAATCTTGAAGATGTAGAAGTACCAACCTTCTGGTAAAGGGGCTTTGCTTAAATGCTGCAATGTTTTCGACTGGAAGGAGAGCGACCGCATCGAAGCAAACCAATCGATCCCGATCCCTAGCAGACTTATCCGGTTACTATAACCTGCTTCCAATGGGAATGCAGCGAGCCCCACAGTTGTCTTCTCGCTATCATTCCCATCACAAGATCGATCCACTTCTCCATTACAGATCAACAAAAGCCTTGCAAAATTGTCTTTAGTCCTTTGTACCTCGCCAGAAACTTGGCATATGAAACTGAGACGTAGCCAACGTGACCGCAATTCATCACCTTCAGATGATATTAAAAATGATACAGAACCTTTCCCGGTTACACTACACCGGAACAAACCATTACAAGACCAAACAGAGTTCCATCATAGATCCCTTAGCTATCGAAAATAAGGGGAGCAAATTTAGAACATGGCAATTAGGCGCACTGGCTCTTTCCAGTCACTTCCACGCCTCAAATGCAATAGTACATCATAGTTTGAGCAAGACTGATGATAGCACGCATGCCGGAACACTTTGGTATTCCAGAAGTGTCGACAACATATTCTGCTATGACAATAGTACTGACCTACGATGAAGGAAAATCAGGAGATGATGAGTTGAGCAAATATGTTCAGATGCAAGCAAATCAGGCCTTTATTGACATCACACAAAGATCACTTACGTTTGGAAGCGATTGAAACCCGTCTGACAAACATCAAGGCAAACAAACAGTGCCCCACAATAACTTTTTTTTGGGTTTTTCCATTCTGCGTGAACAAATAAGCGAGAACAGCGTCCCATAACTTTTTTTTTTTTTCGTTGTTCCATTCTGCATGAACTGACTGTGAATAAACATTCTTTCTTTACACCCATCCACCTTCACATTGATGGGAAACCAAAATAAAATGGGTGGACGTTCTAAAGCAACTGCTAACCAAAAGCAGCAAGAGCCTCCAGCAAGGAGGCAGCAAAATGCATTTGAGTCTCCTCATCTATGGTGAAGAAGAGAGGCACATGGACAAAGAGGGATTTTATCCTGGTTTGCTCTGCAAAGCGAAGGGAATGATAATAGACGTAGTTGCACACAAATCTACCAGCATCATCAGAAATCATGACGTCATAACCCTTCTTCGACAGGGCCTTTGCTATCTCCTGAATGGGTAGAGAGGTCTGCATGAAGTAGAACAATACAAGGCATCCCATGTGAAAAACATGACATTCAATGATCCCAGTATTCGCACAGCAGGATAAACGAAGCAAAAATTAATATCATAACCTCAGCTTTAGAGATTAGCTACTGTAGCAGTGTGAGTAGGAAAATGAAAAAGAATACTAGAAAAGAATCATCACGAAGTCCAAATGATCCACAATCATTAGTAAGACAACTGACTAGAAGAATTGCTATCCATTCAACGGAAAACTGCCGTTCAAACTTGAGGGCAAGTTCTGTCAAACTAAGGCAGTTAAGTATGAATAAGTGCAACCAACTAGTTTATCGCAAATGAGAATGCTTCACTCAATATGCCGCCACCAGGAAAAAGAAATAGAACTAGAAATGAGGATAACCAAGAAAAAGTTGGCTTCACACTAGCTAAGGACATTTGTTAGGTGGTTTCGGATATAATGAAAACATGATCTTCAGATGCTCCTGAGAAGACGCAACTTTATGACAAGGACATGGGTTAGGTAAAGGAAAATTTAAGATGCACAAGCCCAAAGAACTTAAGGGAAGATCTTCAGTGTTTGGTTCTTATTGAAGACAACCCATCTAAATGGAGAGCAACTCTGCAAGAAAATCTATGTAGTGCACCCACTCAGCAGGAAAACACTTGTTGGTACTGTTGTAATACAATTGAGAATCACCAGATGCAAGGGAACTTTCAATTTTTTGCTTAACTTGATAGCAAAGCTGGCTGGATGAATCAACATGAAGGTGAATCCAAGATCACCAATAGCCATTAGTCAACCATACACTATCTGCAATCATTGTTTGCATTTTTTTCCATATGAAGAAGCTATTTCCTGTACTTTTTCATCTATTCATATTTCATGAAGTATTAACCAAACTGAATGTTCACCAAATTGCTTTTTGAATTTTCAGTCGATGCAATATCTTACAATTAGAACTCAATTTTAGTGATTTTGTGTCCATTAACTTTAAATGTCCGTGCACTCTAAAGCAGCAAAAGGTTAGCATACATTGAACTTGATTCTTAAGTTACTGACTGCAGAGTAACATACCCACAAGAAACAGGAAGAGGTACAATGTTATCTTCTTAATGGCTAAGCAAAGATTATTAATCTAAGGCTTAAGCCTTAGTCTGAATAGATGTTTGAAAAGATAGAGTCAAGTTGAGTCGCTTCAGCAAACAGCTCATACTATGCTCGGTAAAGGACAGCGTAAACAGTTCCCATCCGCGAGAAGCTCGGGAAACTCTTGAACAAGAAATAATCTAAAGCAAGAAACATAGGACTGCGAGTGCTATGAAGATATCACTGAAAATCATAACAGTTGGAGTTAAGCAAGCTCCCAAGGAAGAACACACCACCCAACCAAACTTTCTATAGGTTTCTTCAAGATGAAACTAGTATGGATGATTCATAATTAGGTAAACACAGAGAAATACAAAGACCCACAAGGGACTCCTCAAGTACAAAGTTGATCAGAGTAGTTGATTGTTGTATCATTACTGTATTTTGAATGAATTCAGGTCAGTAAAGTAGTCTGGTGGAAGAAGCCCTCATCACCACTCCTCTTCACCTCTTCGCCTCACCTTTGTGTGAAGGCTACATTCAATTTGGAATCAAGAAAAGGCTAAAGCCCTAATTTCACTAAATCAAGAATCAAATTGAAAAGATTTGGAAACCCAACTCCAAAGGAAGGGCACTTTCCGGGCTAGGAAGAACATTACATCTATGCGGAGACATGACAACAAATGCAGGAAAGGATTTGGATGTTTAATTCCATCAAAGGAAACCAAAATGACCCAATGATGTATTTCAGGCACATATCACAGAATCGGCAATGAACAGTATGCAAGTATATGCTCCAATTTGTTTCGATCACAAAAACACATCCTGCTACTGAGCCATAAATTACATGCATCTTCTCTATATAAATGGACACTCGTTGTAGGATTAACATACACAATAGAAGAACTAAGCACATACATCCATGCTAAAAGTGCAGAAATTGCAGCTGACTAATGTCAGTCCAACATAAAGAAAGAAGGAACCCCCCCAAAAAATGAAAAAGGAAGATCAGCTCTACCTCACGTGTTTTAGAAATTGCACCATCTGCAGGGATAATGGGGACTTTCTGCAAATTATAAAGAATCAGAAGGTGTTGAACAAACAGTATAACTTATGAAGGATGAACACTTACAAAACGTAGGTACAAAAACAGGAAAGCGTGATGAGTATACACCTGAGGCTTCCATCCCATCTCATCCGGACAGCGAAAAGTAGCTTCATTGACAGCCTGATGCTCAATAGCAAATTTTGTGGCACCACTATTGACCCCAAAATGTACCTGAAGATTGATATAAGAGAGTGTATGTTGGCAACACACAGTCATTTAAGTTCTGAAGATTCCACTAATGCAACTTAGCAAAGGTTGGCAGGGGATGTGTTGTGAAATAGTATTGTTGATAAATGATCATGGAAGACCAAAGAGAAACTAAAACAGATGAAGTATTTCACAGGTGAAGCAACTCACCCAGATAACTCGTCTTGAATTTATTAGTTCGGAATCATTTTCCTCTAAGGACGATTGTAAAGTCTTATAGAGAGGATCCTCTGCCCCCTGTCCGGCTGTCTCGAGAATGCTGCAACTTCCAAGAGTCAATCCTTTTGGCATACCCCTTTTATTCATATATTCTCTTAGGTTTCTCACAATTGTCTCTGTTGGGTTCTCAGGAACTCCATGGAACTTCTTAAAACCGGTTATATGAATTGTCACAGCTGGAGGCCCTTCTGAACCCATTTTCTTGCAACTGAATTATAAATTAATAATTCGTTATCGCGTCAAGATAGAAGCTCACCTTCAAGTACCTGTTTTGGATGGAAGATACGATTAGTAGACTATCACTTCAGCACCTACAATCTCAGATAGAAAATGATGCTAAATGCACCCTCCATCCTATACTTTGCCCGATTTGTTTAGACTACAATGAAACACTAGTCAAGCACTTCCTTGAAAAGTAGCTGATCGCAAATTCAAGTGACGAAAAGATCTTGCAATAATCTGCCTAAAACTCGCGCCCCATGAGATTACAGCATAGCTGCAAGACATGACATGCCAACTCTAAGTCCCGCTGCAAAATCTATCAAGTAACGGGCAAAGTCAATGACGGTGCTCAATCTAGCACTAACACAACAAAGTCTACTAGAAGAGCTGCTGATACACAGATTCAGTAATTGCCATCAGCGGGAAACCCAGGAAATGTAGGAGAGCAACACGCCCAACAATCACCCCGAGACAACAGAAAGAGAAGACCTAGTTGGAGCATAAATTGATTAAATTGACGGACCACGGCTTAAACAGAGAACCAATCGCCAAAAAGCTACCTTTCTTCCGACCAACATGAACCCCAAAACTTATCGGTCCAATCAGAGTCCTGACAGATCGAACCCAATTGAGCGTCGCCCTTCTCTGATGACCCAAATGATCTGGCAAGCTCAAACCGCGAGACCCACCTCAAAAATTTCAAGACTTGAGACGACTATACCTATGGAATGGAAAGTTAAACATCAAAGATAAGAACAACGAGAACCTGTAACCTTCAGGCCAATGAGAGAATGATTGAATTGAAAAGGCCAGTCTCTATCTTATCAGAGAGCGAAGTTTGTCTTCAACTCTGGAAACTGATGGAGAGAGCGAGAGAGGCAGGATTCAGCCGAAGAATAAAGAAAGACGGAGACGGATAATATCCTAATACAAGGAACGTGCTAGTGGTGGGTCACTGTCAAAAGGTAGAAGAAGAGCGTTTCGTTTTTGTGTTTATTTTGGTATGGAATTGGAATGGTCCCATCGTTCGGGTTTGCGAAGGCGTGGCGTCGAGTTAATTTACAGTTCTTCGTAGGCGACTGTAACATTGCCCCGGTTCTTTTACAACTCTGTCTATTCTTAAAAATTGTCGTTCTAGCGCTGAACACCTTCTTCCATCAAAATGGTGCGGAAGAATGATTAGATGAAAAATCAAGGGAAATCATATTGTAATTTTCTAAGTTACATAACGGATTACCAATGAAAATTTAAATGAATGAATTATTTTCAAGTACCTAAACAGAATTCACTCTAATGAGATCGTTTTGAGGTGTTGGATTGAATTAAAAAGTTGTGATTTTTAATGTGGCATTGTGCAGGTTAGAAGAAGTTTAAGCTTTGTGGTTTTTTCTTCTTCTTTTTTTGGTCGAGTTGCTTTGTGGTTGGCGTGCAGTCATTTCCATAAGAATTAGCAATAGAAATTGAAACACAGCCTTCAACTTTTCCTCTCTTTTCTCCTTCTTCTGGTTGTGAAGCTTTTAATAAGATATATGAGTCCACCTAACATGATTATTGATGATTGATGAACCGACTTTTGTTAGGTGATTGTGAGAAAATCCATTAAGCCACTTCTTTATACTAGTGCATTGTTGCTTTCTCAGAGGTTTTCTTTTTCTAATTTTCAAATATGAAGTGACTGTTTAGTAGAAACTCCATTGAAATAGGTGTGAATGTTAACAACATGGCTTAAGAGAACCAGAAGGGGCCAGGCTTTGGAATTTCTTGCCCTTAGAGAAATCTGGCTTGAGACATAGGTTTGTTGAAGTTGAAAGGAGCTGGCAACCTAAATTGATTTGTCTCTTGTGATAAGGTTGATCTTTGAAATTTACTGATTCAGTTCCAGATCGTTGCTCTTAAAAACCGACTAGGTTCCAAATTCTTGATTTGAGATCTACCCATTTCGAGACTTGTCACTTTCGATTCTTGACAACCGACCCTAAGAACAACATTGAGCCACAAGCACAATTAAGGTGAATAGATGTGGGACCATATTTGAAGTGAATGGAATGAAAATGCCAGTCATATTTACAAGAACGGTGAGATCTTCGCGATCACCGTTTGCATCTTGTTGTGATTTGGGATAAGCTCAAGTGATTTTATTGAATTTATATGTTAATGATTGGATGTAGGATGTAGAGTGGGACAAAACTCATACAAGATAAGTATGATTAACAGCACTTTGACTTAACAGATTTAAGGAAATAAACACAAAGGAATTCAACACCTCCAACAAATAGTGAGTATCCACTCCAAAACCATGGCCACAACCCGCAGGATCACAATCTGGTCCGACCACGGATTCCTGCTTTCACTTCGAGGCCTGAGCAATCTGCTAACTACCGACGGCAAAAAACAGGGTGACGAAGCCTTTTTTTTTTTTCTTGAAAAATTTGTCAACTTTCCTTTGTCCGAAATACATACATGACAGAAAGGCCCAAGCTTTAATCAGACCAGCTGATGTATATGTCATTTTCACTCCACTCGGAATCTTCAATGGCGGGACCTATCGCTTCACTCTCAACCGTGAGTTCTTTATCTCGGAAACATGTTTCCCAATATCTACTTTATGCAACCGGAGCTCTACTATGAAGATGGAAAATCTTACAAGTCGCGTTGCTTCTTCTTTATGATGCTCAAATAGGTGTGCTTTTGGATCAATAACAAGTGGCTGCAAGCGAGTAAATCTTTCTTGAAGAGGACGTATCCGTAGTTCAGCTTTTGGAACTTTCTGAGTGGTTTCAGAGAAGAACCCACATGAGCAAATCAGATGATAGGCATGAACTTGCCAATACATGTAGAGATTTTGAGCAATCTGAGATAGAATTTTCAGTCTTAAGTAGTGCAGGTGAATATATCATTTCATATGCTTTGGTCTGCCACAAGAACTCCCTGATTTCGAAAAGAGATGAAATGCGTTTTACCGGTGTGCTAAAAGTGGATTAAGGCAGGATTAATTGAGTTACTTGGTATTTAATAGCTATTCTATCTATATATCATCATTTCCGCATCAAGTAGACAACTAATTATGAAGTTGTTTTCAGCAAATCGATGGAATTCTAGGCTGTAAAAAAGCTGATGAATTTGCTTAGGACAAATAACATTGTGTTACTAAATAGGAAGATACCTTTAAAGGAATGGATTGCGCTCAGCTAGCAAGGTTGTACATTGTCACTAGAAGTTGATTCCTGAAGATATCAGAACAATATAGCTGAGGAATGTTCTCGAACATGTGAACTGAATATCTATTCATTGTGCTCTTAGGTTCCAAAAATTTCCTGCATGCAATATTCACTGGCATCGTATTATATATGGGTGGTGCTACAAGTCTCTACGAAAGATTTTGTGGTCTGAAACTATGCATACTCCCTAGGTTAAAACTTCAGCCAGGACATACAAAAATTGGTACGGTTAAAATTTTGGAGGTATAAAAGGACAAGAGAAAGATCGAGGTCTAGATCCTTCTCAATCAGCCTTGACACCTGAAGAAGTATCCACATTAAGATTTGCATGATGGTAAGCCGTAACGCATGATCCTATTTTTCTAGCCTATTGGGTGATTGGTGAATTATGACTAGAACTTATGGTCAGCAATTTATTTCCTTTCATGATTTGAACTACTGCATTGTATGTTGAACTTCTTGTGTTTACTTTTAGATGTTGATTATGCAACTCACAGATTTTGCTGGAGAAGCAGCTCAGGACAGCTTACAGCCCGAGGGAACTTCTTTACAGTATGTTCAGCCTCCTCCTGACAAGAGCGTGGCCACTTTGGCAAAATCCATTATAGCCTTCTTGCGACAAACGCCTTCCTGCAGTTTTTCTGTAAAGGTTGATGGAGAATTATCACTCTGCATTGCAGTTGTAGGAGCTACGGGAGGGCTGGCAAGAAGAGACTTTCCCAGCTCTGTTTGCTCTATATTCACGGTGGCTTCCTGCCTGAGGGTATACTGCTGTTTGAGAGATTGGTGCACTTAGGTCGGTATCTATCATGGTGAAAATCCATTGGCTTTTGTTGTTGTCGACTCTTCTTAATTGGAAGAGTTTTGCTTTGTCTCTTCTGTCTTTTCTTTTTTTTTTTTTGTGTACAGTAACAATTGTGATCTTGTGCATTCATTAGTTATTCTACTTTTCCAATTCCATGATTTGTATGTCATTTATTCTTCGGCTATTATACATATTGGCTGACACACAAAAGAGGATTCACAAAGATGTTCTTGGTGATAAAATAAAAGTGAGAGATCCTCTATCTGTTCAAGTGGATTGTTGCCTGCTTTAACTAGGCACCTTATCAAAAAGTAGGGGATCTTAAGACCCTTTTGTGAGCAGAATTGAATGATTTGTAACTCCAAAGTTCTTTTGTCTTTTGTGCGTACAGAATGTCTATATTGTTGGTAGTCAAGAAAGGAATTCTGACATGATGATAGGATCCTGAGATCGATGATTCTTCAACTGTGATCTGCGAATTGATCATAGTTATGGAACTTTAATACCTGGAATCAAATTTTTACTTCTTGTGCCCTGTCTAAGAAAGTTTATTTATAGGATGACATTCTCTTACAAAATTTCAAATTAAGAAGCATAAATGTGTCTGTGAGCTGACCACTTGATAGAGCTTGCTAAAAATGTACTAGGAGGCTCATTGTTCACAGCTATCAAGCTGTCCTTGGATAACGTTTTTAATGCCACCAACATAATCCTCCGACCACTATGGAAGAGACTTCCGCACTTTTCTTATAACAAGACAGTATAACGGTTGTTCGTTTTACCCTTCCTTCAGGGCCTTGCAAATTCCAGTAAATATCTTATAAACAGTGAGGTACAGTCAGTTACCATGGTTGTTAGATTCAGTTTTTCTCTCGTAAGCTGTGTGCTCCGTATCCTTCATGATCCCGGCATTGCACTGTATTGCCTACTGATCTAGGAAAAACTGGTGCAGATGAAGATGGAATAGTCCCTTGGAAAAAACATTTTACTCTTATGGGGATATGACAACAATAGAAGGATGTCAAAACTTGATGCCAGATGGAGCGCTTTGATGGTAATGTGGAAGGCGCCATAGTCTTTTGGACTTCTTCATGTCCTCATAGACCTCATTTGACCTTGGTGTTATAGATAACCTATTCTATTTGACATTTATTAGACAGCTTATCTTACCTCAGGGGAAACTCTGAATGCAAACAGGATTATTTTATCTGTCTGTGCCCCACAATACCAGCATCTTGTAGATGTCACGTTAAACCTTGCCACACTACGCCCCAAACCTCAGCAAAATTGGCTGGAATTGGTACTAAATTGAAATACATGTTGATTTTGATGCGCCATTTCTATATCAGCGTCACAGTTTCTTCTTTCTTAAATTGAGTAGTATCTAAAAAATACAGGTACTGGTTCATCATCTTATATTGCTCATATATGCGCATGTATTCCTTAGAGACAGAAGAGATTGCAAGAAAGGTTTTACTATTATGAACTTTGAGTCTAGACTATGTTGTTTTAGGATTCTCCGATCATCTCTTAGGAGGGACGAGTTATACTGCTGAATCTTACAGGTTTAAGGTTTTCCAATCTAGTGTTTTGAGCCGCTCTGGAGCCTGCCAAATACATACATCTATCATTGTACAGTGAGTTGTCATAGTCTTCTCATCCCATTTGCTTCACACGTGAAAACTTTTGGCGATTTTTTCTTTTCTTTATTTTTTTTTGTGGTCCACTGCTACTAGGAGTAGTCATATTGCCATTGACTGACTTTGCAGCGTCATCTTATAGAAGATTCAGTTGTGGCGTGCAGGATACAAGTTGTAATGTGTTGAGACTTGGATATGTAGTTCCCTAAAATAACTAAGTCACCCGTGTATGCAGATACTCTTAGGTTATGGGATCCTCTAAAATTGTACCAGTCATATCCTTCTAGGCTTTTCGAGTAGGATTGTTGCCTATGGTAACCCCCACCGGTCAAGTCTTGATGGTGGGTATCAATAATGAAAGAGGGACATGGCAGATCGTGCAATTGCTGTCAACCTAATTAAGAGGCATCTGTAACAGCTGATTTAGATTTCTGTTGTCCCGTCAAGGGTTCTGCGATCAATACGCGCAGCTTAGTAGCCTAATGAGTGATTCTTGGCCAATAACACGGATACTTCTGAGGTAAACGATGTTGTCTATTGTCCTAATGATTTGGACAGCGAGTTCTATGCTGCTCTGCACGTTTTTTATGAATAATCACGATGGGACACGGTGTGCCCTTCATGGCTTAGACTGGCATGTCGTAAGGAATGATCAAGCATGGGTCAGTACTCATTCAAATTGCTTTGCAAGATGATTCGACAGTTCTCTTTCACACACGCTGTATAGTTAGATGCGACCCTTCATTTGCTTTAAGGTTTGGATACTTAGCTTATTTCGATATTATCTGTATTGTCAGTCATCGAGAATGTGTTGGGATGTGTGTTATAATCATAGACCTTCGCGCTAATGGAGCTGAATCTACGCCAGACGTATATACAATGAAGGCATGCTACTCAAAGAGAACAATAAGCGTGCCTGCATGACAACGATTCGATTTCTAATCTGTTCTTGGATACAAAAAAAGGATAAGAATCATTTTGTATAACAGACTAAATGATATGATTCTTCTTCCCAAACAGTTTTTGGTAGCAAAAACAAAAAACAATAAAATTAGAGTCATTTGACAAAAAGATATTACTTTTGCGAAAGAATCACAAATAGAAGTACAAGTTGCACAATCCCTCTCTATATGCTCAGTCCTTTCAATTCTCTTAGTTAATTTGTCCCTTGATTTTAACATAGAACGAGATTCTCATTTTAAATATAAATAAAATAACTAAAGTCAAGATAATTAAAAACATCAATAAAAATAAAAAAATCCTAAAAAAATATAAGAAGCTTAGATTAGCCTAGTTTGACCTAGCTTCATAAAGTTGGGCCTAGACTTAGCCTAACGACTCTCATAGACAGTATGTTCTTTTTTAGTGAAAATCACTATACACCTTGAAATTAAATCAAATACAACATTTATTAAGCCCTTAGGGATTTATGATGGATTATCAATGCACATGAGTACTTGATTGCCGCACTTGATTTCATTAGTTTGCATTTGCATAGGTTTAGTACTTAGACTAGTTTAGTTATTAGAAAATTTGGAAAAAACAAACAACCTGCATAAGAACTTATGATTGGCTTATCTCATAGGTTTATGAACTTGAAAATTGCTATAGAACTACATTTAGACAAATATACTCAAACTTCGTTACTGAAAGGGCCATCGATGAAAATATTGAGTAACCAAGTACCTCGTATATTCTAGATTTCTCTTAGCTGCGAGTAATCAAATATCTTTTTTTTTTTTTTCTCCCATTGCTCGATAAGACTTATAGTTTACCTTCTTCAAAGTAGGGTGATGACTCCATGCCTTGTACACATATACTACCTGCGCACCTGATACAGTTAGATTCGAATCCGTATATGCAATGGGATAGATTGATGGAGCGACTTCAGATCCAACTCAACATTTTCTCTCTTTTTTAACTAAAATGTACTCGTTTATGACATGGTAATTAGATGAAATAACACGAAAAAATAATATTATATGCAATAGCAATATAGTATATAAGAGAACAATATTAATCTTAAATAATTCCGAAATGATGATGTAAAATTCACAAAGTAATCTACCGCTAATATATTGCTTAAGTGACAAAATTCTAATTTAAAAAAAAAAAAAAAGATTTATTCTTTTGGGGATGGGAAAAAGAAAATTACTTCCCAGGAATAAAATTTTAGACATGTACCAACACATGCGATTCTGATTTAATAAAATTCATCGTGATACAGAAGCAGAAAAAATCAATTTAATTTAGAATCATTTTTCGTATCAGAATCTATTCTACCATGCATGGGGCTGGACTTGCACTTAGATGCACCTGAACTCAATTTGTTAACAATGGCCAAGTTACAGACTCGATAAATAATCTCTCACATGTATTATTACCATTCTAGTTCCATACTTCATGGAAACGAAGGTTTTGGCATGGTTTGTATTAGGTATAACGTGCATATTTCTCCTCCATAGATGGAGAACAACCATTGTTTCGCGAGGAGCGACGAGTGTTGATAGCCGCATGCGAATACACGCAATCACGGTCTAGCAAAGCGATAGGACAAGAGAGAACACGGACGGCGCGGAGATTTACGAATTGCGGCGGCCGATCTTTGGTCCCCATCAGAGCCTGATCTATCTATGGGGCCATAAGACGGGGTTTCGGGGGCCGACGACTAGCGAGCTTATCATTCAGAGTGCCCTCCACAAAAGAAATAAGGATAAAATAAGAAATGAGATTGACTTCCTGTGATGCTACATGTTTTTTGATCAAGATGCGAACCTATGCAGAAGTTGCATGCTCCAGTAAATAGTAATCCAAGTACCCACGCGTGTTGGAGGGTACAGGGAAACGGAAGCTGGTTTGACCCAAAGTAAGTGCGGAAGGAAGTTGTCAGACCAAAAGAGGCCAGTTCAGTACGTTGGACGTTTTGCCCTATCATGGTCTATGGACTGGCATGGGGATGAGCCAAGCACAGGTCAGGACTCATCACAACTTGCTTTGTATGAGATTGTGACAGTCTTCTTCGGTAGATGTTAGATACGACTCCTTCATTGCTTTAAGGTTGTGAAGCTTATCGTTACTCGTTATTCTGTATATTCAGGCCATCGTCTCCACCTCGCTCCACTCAGTGATCATTTGCTTCGACATAACCACATATTATGAATTGTAGAGATAGCAACGTGTTCCATCAGGTCTCCCGAAAACATCCATTGGTAATGTGTGGGGCATCAATGTAGACCTGCCCCATAATGATGCTCGATTATCTACGCAGACTTAAAGGATGATAGCCATACCTGCTCTAAAGGGAATAATATAGGGTCTTGCATGGATAAACGGTTCTGGTTCTATGACTCTATTTCCCCATTTATGAACTGTAAAAATGTATGAGAATGTTACATTGGTAATGAAGGATTGTAATTCCTACATTCTGATTCTGTTCCTTAAAATATC
>JAGVVM010003584.1:0-31772 GCA_019149425.1 Psidium friedrichsthalianum
CCCCCCCCCACCCCCCCCCCCCCCCCCCCCCCCCCCTCCCCCCCCACCCCCCCCCCTCCTTCCAACCCCAAATGCATCCTAAATTCTGGCGCATCTTTAAGAGGAAGTATACGATCTCAACAACGGGCGCCGCACTTGAAGTCCGGCCGATATGCAATTCGATTCGTCTACTCTTGTGCGATCGTCACAATAAAACAAGTCTTGCTGTGACTCCGGAATAGATTGAGCGAATGTAATTTTCTAATTTAAAACGATTGCAATCATAATTTTGAGGTACATATAATGCGGTTTCCGAAAAAAAAAAAAAATCACTCGTCGTGAGTTTTAGCTTGTAAGCGCTTCGCTTATGTAGATTATGCTTCTGCTGTTATTGAAAGAGTGGAATCCACCGGGTGTAGTGGTATGTTGAAAGGCATTTGACAAGATCTATGCTTAATGAGTTGGTTGGCTGCATGACACAGGTCACCACACATGCTGTTCGCGCGCAGATTTGAGTGGGGAATACCGTGGCCTTTCACTGCGGCCGGGTTTACACTAGGAAACCGGACAAAAACCACACGCCTGTGCATCCTAAGGATGAATCTAGTGTGAAAATCCCTTGTCTAGTCAAATAACTTCATGATCTTTTTCTCCTCTGGTCCCGAAAAATCGAATATCGCAAGCAAGAGCGAGGCATTCTAATGGAAAGCGATCTAGGCAAGGGTGGCGGCCCTCATCGGCCACAGGCAAGGGTCGCGGCTGTCGGCAATGAAGTGGAAGGAGATGAAGACATAAAGAAGAAGGCAAACAATGGCGAGGAAAAGAAAATAGAAAAAAAATAAAAATTCAAAATACTTTAAAAAGAAATTGCAAAATTACGTCATTTCGATTTGTTTCTTACATGTCAACCGTCGACCGTACTGTGTGGGATGATTGGCTTTGATTGGAAATCCATGGCAGTGATTTTCCAATCTGAATAGGTTAAACGGACCCAACGAAATATCGCCAAAAGTTTAGAACTATATTGGCTAAATTAAAAAATTTATGACTAGATTGGAATCAGTATAACAGAATTGCAATTTTTTAAATAATTTTCTGAATATAAATGTTATTTGAAGAGTGAGTTGATGGATCGGAGCAAGTAACTCTACCTTTAGGAATGCCAAAAAAAATCAAGAGAGAAAGAAAGAAATGAACTGGATCGTCAATTGAATAAAAGTGTGCTCATTGCGAAGCAAGCGTGGCAATGTATCCGGAGCGTTAAACGGACATAGACGCCACACGGGACTCGTTAAGATTAAGGGCATGCTTGATAACAATTCTGATTTTCAGATTCCACTCATTAAGATTAAGGGCCTATTTGATAGTATTTCGATTTTCTAATTCTATTTTTCAAGACAAAAAAAAGATGAGAAATATGGTTGGTAACGTAAATAATACTGATTCTGATTTAGTCCCTCGAAATAATTTGGAACAAAAATAAGAATAAAAAGTTGATTTAAAAAAAGAATTACTTTTGAGAATCACGAAAAGAAAGAATTACTTTTGAAAGTCACAAAAAAAAAGTAAAATATTAGATCTTTTAGAAAGATTAAGTACACATGGGCTTCCACATGGACTTCTAATTTTTTTTAAAAAAAATTAAAATTAGATTTGAATATTTTCAAAAAAAATTAATTTTTTAAATTAAATTTAAAAATTTTATGCAGTTACCAAAAGCATTTTGATCCTCTAAAAATTATGTAGGAAACATAATAAAAAAAAAGTGATTCTAATTTTTAGATTAGAATCGTCACTAAAAAGGCCCTAAAAGACTGAATTGAGTGAGGCTCAAATGTACCAAGTTAATAAAATTATATATATATATATATATATATATTGTCCTACGGGGTTTTGGTACGAGGGAGAGAGGAGGCCACGTCATGGGGAAACCCCCCAAGAGAAGATGATGTGGAGGAGGAGGGAGGCGACAGCACGTGCGGGAGGAGCCCCGACATCCGCAGGCAGGCCTCTCGGACTCTTAAGACCGGACGAGGGAGATGGGAAAGGGTGGGGTGGGGGGGGGGGCCGTGTGTGTGGGTGGTGGACGCAAAAGCACCCACCATCATCGCCTGCTCCTTTGCTGCTGCATGCGTCCCGCTACCCACCGCCATCACCTGCTCTTCTGCATTCCTCTCCACCTCTTCATTTATTTCTCTCTCCTTTCCTCTCCTTTCCTTTCCTTTCGCCCCGGTCGGCACACCATATGAAAAGCCAATTTCAATCATCTCTATTAACGTGTACACAATCCAAAGGTATTTAAAGGAATCGCATTCGACCGACAGAAACCGCTAAATCCCGCCACGTCGGCCCAATCAAAATGCGAAGCAGTTTTCGGTTGGGTAGAATCACCGCCTCTCTCTCTCTCTCTCTCTCTCTCTCTCGGAATGGGTGGATCTTTCACATGCCAAACTTCTGCGTCACGTGTTTCTCTGCGAGTCATGTAGATGGGTGGACATTGTGGGCACGGGGTTCTCGTTGCGGTCGCGCACAGAATTTTTAGGAAAACCACCCTTAAGGAGATCGTTGCTTCTTGCCTTCTTCCGCCTCTCGATTTTGGGGGCTGAGGGGGGTGAAGTTTCGAGGATGTGACACCCACCTTTTGACCAAAACGAGCCGTGGCCCTTCATTCACTTCATCTAAAAAACCGAGGGGAGAATAAAATCCCCGACAATTATGACCCGGTGGGAGAAAGTCTTTGACCGATGCTTATATGCCTTTGCTTCCCGTTCGTGCTTTCCCTTCCTTCTAGCCTCTCCCCTCAAGGTCGGCTCTGCTCTGCTCTGCTTTGGTAATCCATCGGTCAAACCGATCCTTCCCCCCCCCCCCCAATCCGTTTGTTCGTGTGCTTAAGCTTTTGGGTGCGACTTTTCGATGATATGAATCTTTTAGTATCCATTGATGTCGTTTTAAAAGGGTAAAAAATTAAGCTAAATTTATCACAGCCGGTTTACTTATCGATTTACCGAGCGATTGATTATGGAATACGATTCACTTGCTTTAAAGAGTTGTTTTAGATTCTGGTGAGCCTCATTTCATGAACCGATCCTGATAGGTCTCTAGTGCTATATTCTATCGAGAACTACGGGCTAACTGTCAATACACCGAAGGAACACGTATGTATGCCGACCAACCGCCTCTGTGACTTTTGGCCGCTCCCTTTTCATTTCCCTTCTCCTATTACTTAAAGTGCCGAAATTTGACTTTGAATCTCTCCATAAATGCTAAAATGTGCAGGGACCAAATCCGATTAGATTTTCAAGGCTTCACTTTAGAATATTTGGACCTAAACAAAGGAATCGTTGCGTGCATAGGTTGTCCTAATACACAGCACCGGGCAGTGTCCCCTGACTTATTCCTCATCTTCATCAGCTTGTTGACGTGAGATTTATATAGGCTTTCATAATTTTTATTTTTCTTCGGGCATTTAATCAATTATTCTTCCAAGTTGGCACTTCCGTGGAGCAGACACTTGCACAACGCTCGAGAAGAAAATTTCGAGACGACCTCTCGCTCGCCTCACCGCTATAAAAAGCCCGAACGGGGGACTCGGAAACCATGCTCTTACCATCTTCAGACGACTCTTATCTCTCTCGATTCTCTCCTAGTCCTTAAGCTTTTCGTTGCCGCTTCGTAAACAAGAAGCAAGCACACACTGAGCGCTACTACAATGGTTGTCCTGTCCAAACCAGCGATCGAACAGTTCTCCTGCGTTGGGAACAGCAAGCCCAACGGCAACGCATTATCTCCTGACCAAATCCCTCTCGTCGACCTCTCGAAACCAGACTCCAAGGGCCTCATCATCAAGGCCTGCGAGGAGTTCGGCTTCTTTAAGGTCGTCAACCATGGGGTCCCGTTGGAATTCATCTCCAGGTTGGAAGAGGAAGCCGTCAAGTTCTTCTCTTTGCCTCTCCCCGACAAAGAGAAGGCGGGTCCTCCTGACCCGATCGGCTATGGCAGCAAGAAGATTGGCGTGAACGGCGATGTGGGTTGGGTCGAGTACCTCCTCCTAACGACCAATCCCAGCGTCAACTACCACAAGCTCCCATCCGTTTTTAACGAAAGCCCAGAAAGATTTCGGTATGAATTCCCAACACCATGCATCTGGAGCTTGATGTGCTTGTCCACATAAGAATAGAAATTTTATGACGACGACGAGGACTCAAAAAAGTTTCTTGAAATCTCCTCATTTTTGCAGCTCCGCTTTGGGTGATTACATATCAGCGGTGAGGGACATGACGTGTGAGATTCTTGAGTCGATAGCCGACGGATTGAGGATTCAACAGAGGAATATTTTCAGCAAACTTTTGAAGGACGAAGAGAGCGACTCTTTTTTCAGGCTCAACCACTATCCTCCATGCCCAGAGCTTGAAACCTTTGATGATAGGAGCATGATTGGATTCGGAGAACACACTGACCCACAAATCGTATCCGTTCTCAGATCGAACAACACGTCCGGGCTCCAAATATCATGAAAGATGGGACTTGGGTCTCTGTTCCGCCTGACCAAAATTCGTTCTTCATCAATGTGGGCGACTCCTTGCAGGTACACCTCTCGAATAATCATTTGTGTAATGAGTTGAAAGGACAATCCACTGGAAAAGAATAAAAAGTTAAAAAAGAATTGAAGAAGGAAGAGAGTAGAGATTCCTTTCCGCATCAGCATGTTAACTCACTGTTCCCTTGAAAAATGTGTGTAACAGAGGATGCGTCACCGCTAAAGTCATCCTCACAGTGTCAAGACCTCTGTTACATCGCGCGACAGTCCTCTACAAGGAAAGCAACACTGGCCAGAAAAATGATCACCAATTATTTGCGGTCGCTTTATGCATTGAATACCATCTGTACTTCGAGCCTAGTATTAAGATCTTCGCAACTCGGAGAGACTTTTCGACAGTTTTCACGACTTGGGAAAAAAAGGCACCTAGTACAGCTTTTCCATGTCGGCTCGTTCTCTGCTGCATCACGTTCCCTCTCTCTTCGCGAAAGAGGGCTTTCGACCTGTCAATGTAACACTGACTTGAGGGTTGGATTTTTTTGCAGGTGATGACCAACGGGCGATTCAGAAGCGTGAGGCACAGAGTTCTGGCAAACAGCTCGAAGTCCAGAGTGTCGATGATATACTTCGGAGGACCACCTTTGAGCGAGAGGATAGCGCCATTGCCGTGCCTCATGACGGGCAAGGAGAGCCTGTACAGGAGTTCACATGGTTCGAGTACAAGAAGGCTGCCTACAACACGAGGTTGGCCGACAACAGGCTCGAGCATTTCCAGAGAGTGGCCGCTTCTTGACTGTGGTCGCCGCTCGGAGCCGCCAGATTTCAATCAAAATGGGGTTTTTAGGAGAGTTACTTTCATCTCATTTTGTTCCTCTTTAGTTGTCTCTCTGTAATCTTTTATGCTTATGTGTCTTTTTTTTTTTTTTTGTGCTTTGCTTTCTTGCTTCAAGCGATGTAAATTACTCTCTCTGTCAAATATCACAAGTATCCATGTTCTGCCGCTACCTGTCTTCGACATGTTTGCAGTATGTATTTGTCAATGAAGTCACAGTCATGAAGACTCATAAAGTCACCTTTCAAACACACAGGAAAATTGAAAAGGTTTTTTCTTTTGGTCAAAATTTGGAGAGGGCTCGTTCATCCATCGTGCTTTGACCATTAAATTCCATTACCAGGGTGTCTTTTCTCGTTAAATTGATTATCAGCCGGCTGCCCATCACCACTAAACTCAAAAAAATCTCTTTGTCACGAGCTAGTCAATTCTCAGTTGTCATCAAATTCTTAAATACTAAATACATGTGCACGTCGGAATAATGAAAAATATATCTTTTCAGCACCCTTTTCGGGAACTGTTTGTGGGGAAGCGGAAAAATGGTCTAGAGTTCTTTAATTGTAGAAAGCCGGCCTCGATCAAAAAGTCCAAACATACGCGCGACATGACGACTCGAAAACGAGGAAATTGCTGGTTCGGACGACATGCTGGTGCGGTACCTACAACTTGAAAGCGAATAATTATGTGATTGTTTGACTTTGGTGACTCAAGATTAGTTTCAAGGGCACCGAGAAAAGGGATTACATTCACATGTCGAGGTACTCCCCCATGTTTTCCTTATTTGTGCATAAAATATCGTCATCGTCATCGTCAGCATCCGGAAAAGAGTGTTTGGTCGCTGGTCCAGTCAAAAAACCTAGGACCTCAAAAATCACATTAAAGAACAGAACATCGTGATCCAGATGAAGGTCCGGGCGGGCACATAGCAAGAGGGAGGAAACCATCATCGATATCTCGTCTTGTGGGGGCTCCTCTCTTGTTATTGGAGGACCACTCTCTCAAAAGGAGAGGGACTTCAAGAAACTTCCTTGCTCTCTAACTACCGTCACAGTCCTTGACGGCTCATCTTGTTCACATTAGATGCTACCCTCACCTTGGTCAAATTGGAATAGGGCTATCATGATGTAACTCCTCCCCTTTGATAACAACAGTAGCGTCGCGGTGGTTGTAGTATTGACCGTCGCTTTCGAACGATGGCAAACGCTCGATTCAAGCCGATCGGGGATTGAGTAAGTTTTATCCGCAAAGATGCTTAGGATTTGTAGGGCATATGGCCACCCAAGATAAAGACCCCGCTGCTGGCCTCTCTACGTTCGTCAAGCTCTCATAAGTACACGATTAAGAAGTTTGTGGGCGTTTAGGCACGTGAACTACGCTCAGGAGAGTGTTATCTCTCGACTTGGACATAACCGATGAACTGACATGTGCGCAATCGAGTGGGGGGTTCTCCTTCTTCTTCTTCTCATCAACACATGTTGGGGGTAAATCCGGGCCAGAACACGAGCTTTCATCGAGGACTGTCTGACCCAAATGCAGACGGGGCGTTCTGTATCGAGACTGATCCGGAAGTCACGTGTTCATCGGGCCAATCTCGCTGGACATTCTGGAGTGGGATCCTCCCAAGGCTCTCCACTTTGATTCCTTACGCTTTAATCAGGATCGCACGTGAGGAAGGTCTCCATGGTTTGTTTGTACAGGTCAGTTTTTGCTGCTGCTTGGAATAGTCCAGACATTGTACGAGAATGCTTCATTTAACTATTGGCATTCTCCCCCAACCCTACTTCCTTTGGAACAGAGGCACTCTCCCGTCACTGGCAGGGGTGAGCCATGTTGCAATTCAGATTCCAGCAAATGAGATGATCGAATGTGGATAGCGAGAAAACATAATGAAACTGTCGGTCAACCTGGTCCCTTAAATGTATATTTGCCACCATAGTATCTAAGCTCGCTGCCTCCGTCATCACTCTTATCCACATGAGGCATTTTCCCTTTTCTGGACCAGAGAGTTATAACTTTCCATAGTTGCTTGTGCTTGTGTGCACAAGGAGGTGAAGAACTTGCATAAAATGGCACAAATTGCAAAATGTTTATGACCGAATCGCCAAAAAAAACAAAAGAATCTAGGGTTACATTGACACAATTAGGGTTAATACCATGAAAAACTCCAAACTGATACACATATGATAAATTTACCTCAAACTAACTTTTTGACCACAAAAATCCCAAACTAGTACACCCGCAATAAATTTACCTCAAACTGTTACACTGTAACAAATTTATCCTCCGTTAGTTTTTCTTAAATTTAACGTTAATTTGCTAAGCTGGATGGCACATGCCAGTTCATGGATATACCGGTTTGGAATTTTTACCATCTGTTGTCACAGTTGTATCAATTTAGAATTTTGTGATATTAACTCAATTTAACGAAAGGTAAATTTATCACGGTTGTAATAGTTTGGGATTTTCTTGGTAAAAAAAAAATTAGTTTATGATAAATTTGTCACAGATGTACCAGTTTTGGAATTTTGGTGGTCAAAAAAATAGTTTGGGGTAAATTTGTCACAGATTTACCAGTTCGGGATTTTTCACAGTATTAACACGGCACAATTACAGTCAGTTTAGGACTCTTTCGGTAATTTTCCCCTTTCCGCCTCCAAAGTCACCGTCCAAACCAGCATAATTTGCATGAGGCGCCTCGAAAAGATGATTAAACATCTGAACACCCCGAGATTAAGACCTCATTAGCAGTCCCTCAACAATTCACCCAGCTCTTGTAAAAACGATCGAGCCATTTTCTTCTTTTGTGCACGAATGTAACGCGGCCATCAACAGAAATACATGAGGCGACCCTTGTAAAAACACATCATGCCTGAAGCCCTACCATGAGACAAAATCTATTCAAACCGAACATAAACATATGTGCCTGCGTGAGCTTAGATAGATAGGCAGAAAGTATTCTATACGACTCATACATACGTTATGTGACCGTGATGATGTGGCACGTAGCTGGCGGCACAATCGTGAACCTCATCCTACCTGTCATCATGTGCGGTAGATATCGGTCACAGACAATCGAAATGTGTAGCTCCAGCCTCCCAGATGCTTGGTGCCTGGGGGCTCATGGATTTCTCGGATCGTGAGGCCCATGATAAAAATTCGTTAATAACAATTTACTCCTTTTTAATTTTCTTCTATTTTTTTGGTCGGGCTCCTTTTTTTCTTCTGTCGGAAAATTTCCTCCTAAAAAAGCATAAAATCCATGAAAACCTGTTAATGTCCGTCTTAAATAGGATGAAGAGGCCCAAACCTCACACAAAGCCCATATCCATGTTTCCGGGTCGGTTCAGCTCCAATCCGTGTTGCCAAGAGTAAAACTCGGACCTGCATCTCTTATCGATTTCGCCCCGGGTTCTTCAAAACCTCAGCGACATCGATCTTCTTGAGAGAGAGAGAGAGACAAAGGAGGAAGGCAGAGATCCTTCGTCACCCGCGTTCGGCGTCTTGGTTTTGAGTTGAGAGAAGAGGAAGATGGGAGAACGGAAGTGTTGAACAAGTATTACCGCCAGATTTCGACCGTCGAAGCTGCCTAGGGCTCGGCGGCCCAAAAAATCAGCAGATCAAGGTTCGGATGATGCTTCCGATGAGCATCCGATGCAACACCTGCGGGAATTACATTTACAAGGGGACAAAGTTCAATTCGCGGAAGGAGGACGTGATCGGCGAGGTCAGTGCACTTCGATTCTGTTTCCCTTTTTGAAACTGTGAAGTTTTTTTTTTTTTTGGGTATCGTGGGGTTGACTTTGTTCTTTCCTGGGTGTTCTTCGCAGACGTATTTGGGGATCCAGATATTCAGGTTTTACTTCAAGTGCACCAAGTGCTCTGCTGAGCTTGCGATGAAGACCGATCCGCAGAATTCGGATTACGTCGTGGAGTCAGGGGCGACGAGGAATTTTGAGCCCTGGCGTGAGCAGGATGAGGTAGACGATTGTGCCTTTTCCATTGTTTGGTTTCTTAGAGTTTGTTGGACTTTGGAAAAATTTGAACTTGATTTCTGCTTTTTGGGTTTTGGGCAGGTGGTGGAGAATGAGAAAAGGAAGAGGGAGGCTGAAGAGATGGGCGATGCCATGAAATCCTTGGAGAATAGGACATTGGATTCTAAGAGAGAGATGGATATTCTTGCCGCGCTCGATGAGATGAAATCCATGAGGGTAAGTCCTTTCAACTTTTTTCTTTGTTGTACAATCCATGAATGTCTGTCCCAATTGATTTAGCACCAAATTAGTGGATAACATATTTCCATAGACATTTGATTTCCTGTCTTCTGTTTCTTGCGTTCTTGTGATACTAACTGGAGAACTAATGTTTTTTCAGTCTCGACATGCGACTGTGAGTGTGGATGCAATGCTAGAGGCTTTACAACGAACGTCTGCTGCAAAGGTATGAGTTGTTTACCATCTACTTCAAATCAGCATTTTTCCTGTCAAATATGGTGACGAAGTGCTAGAGGTCTTCTAATGAGCTTTTGCATTGAGAATATAGGGGCACTGTTTCTGCTTGGAATTCACATCATCATTCTTGACCTCTTTGTTCTTCTTTCTTCTACTTCATTTTGGTTGCGTCTATGTCTTCATCGTTGGACCTTTTACTCCATTCGAGAATTTTCTCCATTTTGTGGTCGAATTCCTATCGCTGACTTTGTTTGCATGACAGGAAAAGAAATTGGAGGAAGAAGATGAAGCGCTTATTAAATCCATAGTATTCCATGTTAGTATTAACCATCCTTAAGTAGTTGATTTCTGAGTACTTTACCTCTATTTTCATCTCTCTACATTTTAGTGGACTAATTTTCATTGAACTTTTTTCTTGCAGACATCAAAAGATTTTGTCCGTAGGATTGAAGTTGAAGATTCTGAGGATGAGGAAGATCTGTCTCAACCTTCTGCTGGTAATGACGAATCAGTGAACAGAACCGTCAAGGTCAGTAATGCTCAAATTGTCAGCATATTTGCTTCCTTGTCGGTTGTGCGGGAATATGTGGAGAACTCTCTTGGATATTGAATGAGTGTGTTATGCATAAGTTCTGGCTGAACTCTTATTTGCTTAACAATGGCTTCACGTATCGGTTTATTAGATGTATGTGTAACTTCAATACACGAATAATTCCTGGATAGATTAAAAAAAAAGTTTGATCTCTTTTGAAGATTCTCTATTGTGGATTTTCTGATTTTTGTGATCATCAATCCCTGATTCAGTATGGATTGAGTTTACGAATATGTCTTCATTTACTTGTATTAGTTGTGTATGCATTAGGAATTTGATCTGTATAGCATGCGTTTCTTTGCATAATCTATGTCACTTTATGTGCTTAATCCATTTCACGTGTATTGTCAGATGCGTATGTTCTTCGAACAGCAACTTCAAAGAATAAGAAGTCATGGCAAATCAAGTGAACGTTCAGGAGCTAATGATAAAAGCACCAAGTGACGTTATTGTATTTTAGTCAGTGAATCACAAGTCATCAAGCAAAAAACGAGTCTGTTAATTGCCAATTTGGCATATTATCCTGCTCTTTATGGAAATGTTTATCGAACTTCTCAAATAGAGCACGATTTACTGGTTTGCTGATTGTGTGTACACTGTCGAGAAAATTGATAATACTTGATTTGATAATTAGAAAAAGTGGATGTTCTTTATGGTTTAGATCGTCTTGCAGGTGCTTTCTTGAAGCTTCTCAAAGAATTACTAGTCTTCTTCAAACGTCCCCTCTACCTAAGAACACATATTACCAAAGAACAAGAAGTCATGGCAAATCAAGTGAGAACATTCAGGAGCTAATGATAAAAGCACAAGTGATATTATTGTATTATAGTCAGTGAATCATCAGTCATCAAGCAAAAAATGAGTCTGTTAATTGCCAATTTGGCATATTATCCTGCTCTTTATGGAAATGTTTTTCGAACCTCTCAAATAGAGCATGATTTATTGGTTTGCTGATTGTGTATACACTTTGGATAAAATTGATAATACATTGATTTGATAATTAGAAAAAGTGGACATGCCTTATGGTTTAGATCGTCTTCCATGTGCTTTCTTGAAGCTTTTCAAAAGAATTACTAGTCTTCTTCAAACGTCCCCTCTACCTAAGAACACATACTACCAAGTTGGTTTCTTTATCTTTCTGTTATCTATTAGGGTCATTTTCTAAGCTTTCTTGGATTTGAGGCGAGCATAAGTTGTTGATTTATATGGAATTGTCTTTTGTTGTTGGGGCCTAGAGAAAAGCTTTCTTATATGCTTGTTTGATTTGAGATGCAGAAGGGAAAATTGTCTGAGGACTTTCCGGACAAGCCAACAGATTCCTTGACAAAAGCTACGTCCAGCGACATCTCGAATGACAGAGGTATGTCATATTTTTCGAAAATGTTTTCTTCAATTACTTAGCTCTTCTTGGTTTGGATTTATGGTACTATTGTTTCATTGAATGGATATTTTGGAATAGATAGGCTTGGCACTTCCCTTTTTCTGCAAGTGATTTGGATTATTAAAGTGCATGACCCTTTCATGGATGTAGACTTGACATTTAGAAAGTAGTAACTTTTGCCACATGATGGTGGTTGTTTCTGCGAGTTTTCCAGTTACAATCCTGTCTTTCCCTCACGTTCGTGTTTCGTCTGTTTTCCATTAGAAATGAGTATATTTGGGTCGTTGCATGAGGATCTCTAGTGTTTGCAAAGCATCCAAGCATCTGTTTTATTGACCCATCTGTTTGTTATGTTATCAGGAGATTTTGTTGGTTCGAGAGAGCGGAGTGAGAGAAAATCGTTGTTCAACTCTTCCTCTGTGAGAATTGCTGTTGTAAAGAAAGCTGCTCCAACTTCCAGCATTAGTGCTTCAGCAAAAATTGAAGAGGCTAAGAAAGAAGCGGATAAGAGCGGTGGTGTAAGCACTGGACTACAATCATTATGCCAAAGCTATGGAAGTAGCGATGAGGACGATTGAATTATGAGATTGAAGTGCAAATGGTATAATGTATGTTCTCATTGTATTAGTAGAAAGCTTTCTGGGCTCGCTGGGAATTTTCTGATTAAAGGGATTATGAAAAAATGTGAAGTCTCTATGCACGACAGCGATTTTCCCACCAAATTTTTCTCTGGGTGCATACTTGCCTCATAGTTTTGCAATCGACATTGGGATTTTTTCTTCTCAGTTGAACTGGGCCGCTAATTAAATTGTTTAACACTTGTTTCTCGCTGGGCAATCGTTTCCCTCTTGAACGAACCAGTTTGGTATCCACTGCACTGCCACCAGACTACGATAACTTATAACATACTCGCCTGAAGTAGTTGTCACCTTAGTCTGTGGGAATGACAATCATTCATCACGAGAGATTGGTTTTCTTAGAATTAAACTGATAGAATGAAATTGGTTTTCTTAGAATTAAACTGATAGAATACCAGAACAGCATTGCATCGTGAGTATTACCTAGGTCAGGATTCGGTCAAAACGCGAGCTTTTGCACTGAGGATTATTTTGTAGATTTCGTCTGGAGCCAGTTGCTCATGTTGACACCCAAGATACCAGTCTTGTTGAACTTTTTCGAATTTCCTTAAGATAAAGCTGCATACTTTCTTTCCCGCACTCTATACATTCGATTTACCCTTCTCAAGTCGGCAGGAATCTTAACTTGCAGATAAGGATATCTGGCGGTGGATCAAAGCTGCATCTTAGAGACTAGAAAAATGATGAAAACAGATACCAGAACTCTCAAATAAATTGAGCAGTGCCATACTGGTTTAGATTTAGATTCGATACCAGAGATATACATTCATAAAGTATGTCACTCATCCTAGCAGAAGAGAACAAAAAGCACTAGTACTGCCAACCCAAAAGACTAATAGGCAACAGTTTTCCTCGTTTTCGACCATTAGTGACACCAAAACCATATAAGGTTAATGGAACAGAGATGATGGATCACTTCTGGCCCTTCTTCTTCCACAAATCTCCAACATTCTGATCCCAGAGTTCTTTCGCTTTCCACCACCAAAGCCATCGTCTACATCATCAATATTTCCTGGTGACCCCACAAAACCAGCATAACCTGCATGAGGCACCTCAAAAACACCTCCAAAATGCTTATCCATCGAACCGCATCTTCCAGGAACTCTCCCATTCAATTCAACACCACCAGCAAGAACGGCGGCTGCCGCATCTGCTGCTTTCCTCCACTGCTCCGTCTGCACCCTCAGCTTCTTCATCTCCGCTTCTAGTTCTTCTTTACTTCCTTCCACAGCTTCTAATTTCTCCTTTAATTGGATGTTGTTTTCTTTGCTCGCTTTAAGTTCCTCTTTTAGCTGGCTCAGCTTTGAGGCCATTTCGTGTTCTTTGCTCTGAGCAGTTGATGTCGTCATTGTTGCCTCGTCTAGTTGCTTTTTCAGGTTTTCGGTTTGTGGCTGGCTACTTCAAGTTCCTTATCCTTTTCTAGTAACTTACCTTAAGCAAATTTATCTCGTCCTCCTTCTCAGCCAACTGAAGCAGGTGTGAGGGTGGCTCCACAAATACTGGTGGCTCTGCTGGTAAGTCAATTGCTTTGGTTTCCTTTTCTATCTCATCGTTCAGTTGGCTGACCTCTATTTGAGTATCCAAAGCAACCCTCTCAACTGGTACTTCAAAAACATCAGTCTCCTGCTGGATGTCATCAGGAACATCATTTAAAGGGTTGCTCCTTGTCTTCTTCGATTCAAGAACTTCTTTTGCATGACGCTTTTCAGGGATGTCGGCTGAGTCTGGTACGAACTTTGTCTTGGTTTTCTTCTCAAGCTTTTCTGAGCTACTTTCTTTGCAGCCTCAGCTGAAGCCAATTGCTCTTTCAGATGCTTAAGCTCTTCTTGAGCTTGGCCAAGCTGAGATTCCAGGTCTGCAATGCGAGTTCCAAGTTTCTTTTGATTAACAGAATCAGATTGGGCACCTCGTGGAGAGCGGCGATCTCCTAGCTTAGGGCTTCGGTCAGGGAGGGGGCGATGGTGTGAGTTATCAGAATCAGAGCTTGAAGTTCTGAGCTGAAGTGAGCCTCTGGGAGACTGCCTCTGAGGCACTTCTGACCCCCTGCTGTCATGATAAAAAGCATGAGTATCTTGTGGAACAGTTGAACAATCTCATGTTATCATTTGAGTAAGCAGAAGCTGAAACACGCGTAACGGACTACCTATGAATTCAAGTTAGCGGATTGCTGGACACTATGCTACATCACATTTATAACCATATGGTGGAGTGACAGAGAGAGAGTGTATTCGTTCGATTTCATTCTATGGGTATCGATGTACAACCCTTTTTCTCAATCAAATCTGTGTTAACTTCCGTTAAGGCACATAATTATGTGCATCTCTGTCACATAAAATCTGTTAAGTCGCTTCTAAATGCCAACGAACTACCAAATTATGACTAAACAAAACTGCACAAATATATACGAACACAGATTCGGATTGCATGTGAAAATGGATTTTGCAGTTGACTCGGAGAGTGTAGGCTTCGCTTTAAAGAAATGAAACTCCATACCTTTGGAAAAAGTATTTTGAAGTAACAAAAATCATAGAAATATAAGCATCAGTATTTTTATGCTTTGAAAGTTTTTCAAGTGTTCTTCATGAAACATAAGCTAAATTGTGAAAGCTGAAAATAAGGGGAAAAGTGGAAAGTAAAAGTTTAAACAAACAAGCTTTGGAATTTATGGGCATAATCAACATATAACCATGTGCGCATAGTGACCATGTGGATAAAAGAAGAGCAGAGTTTTGGAGCATTTTGCAGCTGCGTGTGGATCAACCTATTATCAAGTGAATCTAGAATTACATACATGCTCATTTTAATATAAATAACATCATGACAAAATAAATCAAAATCAGTATCTGCATAAAGACACAAGATTTTCTTGCTCACCTTGGTCTTGGCATTTCTTCTACTTAAGAAACTTCAGGCAAGGATTAGAAAAATGATTGATCAACAAGAAACACTTGACCTGTAGAACGATAACGGAATCAGCAGGAAGTCACATGTAGAGCAATGGTCAAAATAAGCAATTGAAATCCAACAGAAATATGTGAACAACAGAGGGCAAGATGTAGAGAAAAACAAACTTTGCACTCGCTATCGACAACATTTGCAACACAGGACAGGATTGCAGGAGAGATGTTTAGCCATTTCATCAGGAAACCAAAGCAGAAATGTGTTAATCATCCTATCCACCATCTTTACGGCTAGGACTACAATGGTATATAATCCAAAGCCCTAAACTCAGTTACCTTTTCTTCTTCCCAGCTTAACCATTGAACTTCTTTACCTGCTACTAGGTTTGATTCTCAAAAAGGAGGAAACAGAACAACAATACAGATAGTAATGCAGAAGATTTTTGTCACTGCAAAAGTTAAAGATTCTCCCCAAACACCGAGAGGAATTGGACCTTGAAGCTAATGCCTGCTCCTAAAATCAAAAAGCATTATGGCCAAGAAGCTTCACTGCAGAGCCTAGCAAGGAGTGATCTGGAATAAATTTCCCCACTCTCTGCTGAATGAACCCATCTCATGAGCTGAAATAAAGCCGGTTGGATAGCAATTTGTTCGGTACACCAAGTTTAGAGATTCTTATCTTTCGTCCAAATCGTTAAAGAAAAAAGCACCAAAAAAAGCTCTAGGTGATTGACTAAAGAAAACCTTTTGATTCCTGAGTTGGGTTTCTAGGAGATGATGCACTGGCCTTTATGGGAATGTGTAAAAGGCATTCACTTGTTTTGCCTCTTTCTCCGAACATCTTATTGGCTTTTACCATCACCAAAGCAATTAACAACCTTTTTGTCCAGAAATTGACCCCCAACTTTCCAAGGAAAAGGCAAGCAAATGAATGATGTACCAAAGGCCATGAAAAAGAACTCTTTATGCTCAAAAGGTGATTCAGACGCGCCACCACTCGCGTTTTTAAATTTCCACGGGCAGTCAAATTTGAACTTTGGGGTTGATTCCCTGGATATCTTAGAAGGACCAAATAGCCTTGACAACTACCTAAGCTAGATCTAAAACTCACAAAACTCAATCCAAAATGGGTATTTGATCAAATCAGATAATCCATACATAGAACCCAGAACAATACCCAAAAAAAGAAAGAAAAGAAGACCGTCGCATGCGCTTCCCTCGCCATAAAATGCGAACTCTTCCAGCAGAGCGGACTGTGCTTAGCTTCTCAAAGTTGTATGACACTCAAATCATGAAGTTTAAACGAGAATGCAGTTCAAAAAATCACTACCCTGTGGCTCAATGCATGCATGCGTTTAGAGTGACAACAGCATATTCTCAGTGTGACCCCAAAAGGCAGCGTTTTTCAGAATGACCATGATATCAGAAGATGATACCAGGCGCACGAACAGATCAAGCTGAACACAACGCAACTAGTTAGGAAAGAAGAGAATGAGGCTGATAAAATGAACAGCTAGGAAAAAGATGTTACCTTTGATGTGCGAAGAAACGAGATCGCTGGGGGCGAAAGGAAAGGGCTTTCCTTTATGGTATCAGACCAGCGAAACCCAAAAGGACACCGTGATAATGGATGCTTCTCCGACAAATGCAGTCTGGAAAAAAGAGGAACGAAGAGAGAGAGAGAGAGAGAGAGAGTTTAGGCTGCAAATATAGGGTCAGGTGTCGCTTATAAAGTGACAGTTACATTCGAAGCACAAGACTAGGCGGTAAATAAATGCCCTGGCAAGCCCATCTTACTGTTTGGGCTAGAAAGAAGCTCTTTTTGAAGTTTTGAATTAAAGCTGAGGGAGGGAGGGAGAGAGAGAAGAGAGAGAGGAGGGTAATTCCAAAGAAAGGTCTAATAATAAATAGACAACCGAAATGAATCTTGAAAATCCCACCTGCCTCTTGGACACTTTTTTACTCTTGTCCCTGTTGCTCTTTTTCAAAGTTCTTCCTTCGTTTACTTGCACCACATTTTAATTTCTCTTTGTCCACTTTTTACTCTTGCTTGAAAAGGCGGTACGTGGGCGGTCACTATTCGTTCTGCACACTCGCAATCCCACGAAACAAAAGCAAAAAGACAACGTCGCAGAGAGAAACCTTCTTTGTAGGAGACGGACATGTACCCCTATCTAAATGAAATTCTCGCTCCATTTCAATCCATGAAGAGTTCGATGACTGCGTGAAAGCCAAAGTATGATTGAACGTACATTTGAAAACTAGAAGAAGATGACGCTGTCCAGCCTCAATTGAAAATTCAAGCAGGAGACCCCCGTTGAGCGTAACAACGAAACAAGCCCAATTCTCAAGTACTGTATATGCCCAAGTGAAAACACCAACACAAGGACCATACTTCATCGTCACCGGGCAAAGAAGATATTGAGAATCGTGACTGCTTAGCCCCCTACAGCAGAAGAAACGTATAGAAAATTACAAGGGGTAGTTTGAATTTATCTGATGGATGCCTGGTGATGTGAGTCGAATGAAGGGAGTTGGCCATGGTTACATGCGGCAAAAGGCTAAAATAAAGAACGGTACTAGCTGAAAGAGATAATGGCTTTTAAGTTGAATCATGATGTTGATGACCATTAATTGGGCACTGAGTATATATTATTGAATGCAGCCAAGTTTGTCCATAGTGCGAGTCAGCCTCAAAGTGATCTCGTGTTTGACTCCACTGTTCAATGTTCGGGAACAGTAGTTGCCCTGGAAGTACAACAAGACACCGCAAGATTCGAAAACAGTCGCATCCTTGCAGATTATAATAATCAAGAAAGTCTATTATGGGGACGAAAGGTTGCGGTTCTGGGCTCTGTTTTTGCTAATAATTGCTGATAATGCACTCGAGCACATGCTTACAAGTTACACCTTATTATCATGTACCTACTATTTGTTTCCCCCCTTTATAATGATCTGGTGAACGCCCATAATGTTTGTGGCCCTCCTCTGCTAAGCAGCAGATTGTCTTTTGAAACGACCCTTTCAAATTTACTCCATCACCAGACACGTTTCTTTGTTTTAGTCTGGCGCTTAATGCACGTTCAAATTTCCTTTTGAAACGACCACCAAGAGAAAATTGGCAATGATTGATATTGAGTCCCATCAAGCCCCTTTTTTATGATATTAGACCAGTGTTTGCATAGAAAAAGATCTTTTCTACGCGAAGCGTAAATATAAACGTAACCTCACTTACACTCATGAAGTATCACAAAACCAAATGCTGATATAAATTCTCCACTAGAGTCGTGCATAAATGTGCTCGAGTTTAATTCGCTGTAATTACCTTCACATGTGATGAATTCCAAGTGCTAATATATAAATTCTTCACAAGAATCATGCATAAACGTGCTCGGGTTTAATTTGGTGCAATTACCTTCAGATACGTACGATGAAGTCTGCATAGGGAAAATTAATGGCCCAATCATTAGCGAGCAATGATTTTCATTAGTTTGTAGCAGTCGCAGACTAGGGAGGGATCAAGAACATCGAGAGCTTCTGTCGTGGCGATGTACTTTGTTCTTCAGAAGATTATGGTCACCAAGGTTCTTCTTTATTACACGAACGTGATGCTGGTCAATTTGATGGTGTACGGTGGTGAAAGGAAGACGGTCACGACGGTCTCGGATTTTCTTTGATTAGGACATGCCATGAGAGAGAGAGAGAGAGAGAGAGGGGGGGGGAAGGAGATGTGAACATTCAAGTTGTAGGAGGCCCTTCCAACTACTACACCGCTGAGCTCGTCAGTGGGTTTCCCTCCCCACGCCTAATAATGAGTACTTGTCCCACAACAGACGGAAGCGGTTGATTTGGGTTCACGATCCGATGGCAACCGTTCAACCCCGTGCCATTACTCTCCCTCCCACCCTTTGATACCGTCATGTGACAAAATCTTCCCTCCCAATTTTTTGTGAACCAACCACATGCATCGTCTTAACTTCGGTCCTTCGTGTCCATTCTCTGAGTTGCGAGCGTCGTTCTCATCCGGGTCATTCCTTCTTTTTTTGCCAGTCTCAGCGTGTGCGCGCCTCTTTCTTTCCGCGACCTCAGCGACAGGTTTGACTAGCTAACGAGGATGATTAGAATGAATAATCCTTCCAAACAAAAAAAAAGGGTTGGTCGAGTTAGACCATGGCCAAGATCTTGCTTCAAATTAGTCTTGATCGTAAGCTCGGTTTCTAGTCGATCTACTCCATCAAGACTGGATCACAACGAACAAAACTGGCTTCCATCTCTTCACTTTGCCCGATGAGGATGTTCTCTTCAAAATCAGAAAGCCGAAGCCACTTGACCAGAAGGGCCTGAGCTCCACGCCTCTAGTTGAATGCAACTCTATCGTCTCTTTTTCGACTCTTCAACAGGAGCTTCCTTTTCTCCCCCTCACACTTCTCAAAGGAACAAAGAAAGACAACGAGGTGTATTATTTTTGGGTTCTTGCCGACCCCGTTTTATGCCAAACAAGACAGCAGCTCGATGTTGCTACTTTCCCCCTTTCTATCATTCGAACCCTTGACATCTATCCTGCTTTCCGATCATAAGTGCCATGGAGGCAACTGCTCCATGCTTTTTGCCCACCCTTTTTTTACTTTTGTTTTTTTGTTTAGAAGTTCTTGCCCATCATGCTGGATGCAAGTCTCTCCTCACCATTTGGGCTCACCATTGAATTCGAAGTCCATTCATTCGAGAATAAGAGGAATGGTGCAACACATTAGCAATTTGTGGCAAGATGTCGGGACTCGAAAAGAAAGCAGCCAATTCCCGCCGATCCTAAGTGCACATTTGCATTACAGTGCTCTCCACAGTTCTTGGCATATCGTAATGAAGCTCCGATTTGTAACCATAGTGCTAACAAATAATAAGTAGCACTCGTCATGATACTTTTCAGTGACATCTTCAAATCACTGATAAGAGACAAGTGATTAAACCCCGTAGGCACAGGATCACAAGGATTATATATCGTGTTCATGTTGGGATATCTGATATAGCTATTTAACAGTGCCACTGGACTGCCTTCTGTTAGAGCTACCATTAGACTTAACAATGGAGGAAACCCGATTATTTCAACAAGCATAATTGGCAAGCTTTCATTTAACTAGAATAATCGGTTCTCCTTTTACATCTGTATACTGAGAATGGAAGAGATGAGAGATCAAGACCTTTCAACTTCAGCAACTAGCAAGCATCTCCTCGTGGCCTCCTCGTCAGAGAGAGAGAGCTGAAAAATAGCCATGACCAGCATTGCCTGTCCAAGAAACATCAACTACCAACAACCAATCTATTCTAAAAATAAAAGAACTACTGCCACGTAACCCCAGGTCCACTGGTCAAGGCCCGAGCCTCAGCCAGAGAAATTGCCATTGCAAGCATCATTTGCTCCTCGAAACTCTCTGGAATGACAGGAGCGGGAAGATTTTGAAAGCCCGCATCAACTTCATTCGATTGTGATAAAGCAGAAATCCCACCTGCATCTTCTGGTGAATCAGAACTTGCGTAGCTGGTCCCCGCTTCAGCAACTTCAGATCCATGGTCCACGTTCCATTCCCCATCATCCCTTGCCATGGGAATCCTCCCCCATGCGCAAGTTCCGTTCCGCCCTCTGGGGCAGCATAACTGTCCGAATCTTGTACTGCAGTTTGGTAAAACTGACCGCAATTTGGAAGCACGTTGTATGTTGACATAGTAGTGTTGTGGCTAAAGAGGATTCTCCACTCGTCTGTTGCCGCTCAGCAAGGGCAGCTATTGCACAGGCAAGTCCACCAGATGGAGATGATGCAGAGCCCGCCGATGAAGCAGTGGCTTGGGAAACATAGTGGTCTTCTGAGACATACTGTTCAGAAGGAGCAGCGTCACTTTGAGCAGGGCCTTTATGCTTGCCATTCTCCTGATTCTACCGTCAGCAGAATAATGCATCAGCTGGAATAATTCGATTACTCTAAGCACCAAGATGCTGTGAATGATAAAAGACAACGGCTTGCAGATTTCAAGGTGCTTAGAAACCACAAAAAATCACCAGTTGATTCAAAGATGCACCAGATTTACAGCAATAATTTCATGCTAAAAAGCAACCATAAGTCGCATTATTTATTCCCAGCCACTATAGCCAAATCTTATGTTAAAAGTGTGTGCTCTGGACAATCAAGTCATCAAAAAACCATAGAGAAACCAATATTACAAGTTGACAACACACATGGATTATTTCTACGTATGGTCTCACACTGTTATTGACGTAGCGTGTGCCCTAAAAACAGGGCCCATTTAATGCGAGTTACACGCGCTTTCCCATGCAAATATAATCACCACACGATTTGTGCAACATAAAAGGTCCGCCATACTTCAGCAGCAAAAAACTAGGACTCTCAAGAGAGAAACCATTGCTTTCACATGGCATAGTAGTATCTTATTTGAGAAACAAAATCAAATAAATCCAAAAAGACTAGAAACCATGAAGTGAAGCAACCCCAAGTTCACATGGGTTCCACATTTTCGTCATGCATCCAAACACTTTTCAGATTTCATCCCTTTATCCTCACTCAACAAACATCAGTAGTTGTGGCAACAAGATTGATCAAATTGCTCAATGCCTTCCCAGACCCCAGAATAATAAATAGTAGAACTACTAACTACAGCAAAATAAGATCTAGTCTTCTTCAAGGACACTGACTGGACTGTATTAGGAGATGAAGTGAATTTTCTGCATAAATACATTAAGAATATTGCCGCAGAGCGCAGAATATCCAGAGAGCAACCTCATTTGGGGATATAAATCCAGAGGAAAAAAAGCTCATAAAGCATAACTATGAACAAAGCAAACCATCTCGATCGTAACATCTGCTTTTAGAAATAGACATTTCAAGTGGCAAGATAGTATAACATGTCCGAAAAGCCAAACCAGAGCGATTTCATTCACACTTTAGCTTAATTTCCATGGCTAACTACAGAATCACAACATCAATAAATCATTGCTATAAAAGTTCACCTGAATGGAACGCCAGATTGCTTCCATAAGCATTATCTCCTCGAGATCCAGATCAAATTCATCATCCCTGTTAACGATACAGTGAGCATACAGATTTGACTGTCAAAACGAAATTGATATACAAATGAAGAGTTGTTTTAAGTTAAGATCCTTAAAAATATGAACTTCCTATATACCACGTTTTCTTACGACGCAAATGCATGCCAACCAGTCAGAGCCCACCACTTAAGTTTTAACTTCCACAACAAGGCAACTGAAGACATTCAAAAGTGTCGTGGAATGATAGAGCATTAATTGTTCTTCAATGACAACCACCTCATATCTTCACACCCAAAGGAAAAAAGAACCAGGGTTGACGCAAGCAATATGGTTGTACTCATTTTAACAACTAACTATGAATTTTTTTTTTTTTTAGGTCACGTGCCTGAATTTTTTAGTACAAATATGATTGTCGCAATTCTTAGTCTTGGTATTTTCCAAGGGGTGTAGTCCAATGACCACGTCCTTGCAGGTTTTATCAATATCAGATACAGATGCACAATAACAACTGAGGAGCCCACTTTAGGCTCCGGAAATTTGTTTTTGCCTCACTTCTCTTCCTTTCATTATTTCAATATACTTTCTGTACTTCTTTTACTTGGGATGGGGGAAACAGGGGCATAGATTCATGTACTTGTAAGAGAAGCCATTGCAGATAGAATAAATTAACAGCTATCATCAAGTAAGTATCAACTTCCAGAGAAGAAAACAATGTAGAGGCCCTTCACACTAAGATCCATAGCAATTTGCCCAATAAGGTCTACTTATTACAGGAACCTTCTGATGTCATTTTCACACAAGATTCTTTTGCGTGCCTCGAAATAACATCAGGAAATAGAATGAGGAGATAAAAACCCTTACCTGTTTGTCCTTAGGTGGGGAGGTTGTCTACCTATCGAAGTAGAACAAGACTGATCAGCAGAAACAATTTCTTCTTCATCTACAGGAGATCTACTAGACAGAACTGCAAACAAAAATAGACATTTAGCAACACTCTAAGAACCAAATGCAAGACATGAAGATAAGAGCTAAAGTTCCGATGAAAATGTACCTCCAATTGAGCCATGATCAACCTCTCCCAAAGTTCTGCTAGATGAACTTAATTCTTGTCTCTTCTGCATCCGCTCTTCCTCATCCTGGAGTTCCTTTTGTCGCATCCTGATCTTTGCTTCTATTACACGCTGTTCTTCCTACATAGAGGATGCAACTAATTACTATCTTTAGATCAGTCCCATTTTCACAGTATGAAATGCAGCCAAACCATGAGAAGCACATCTTACAATTTGCTCGATGCCCTTTTCCTCCTTTGTTTTCACACCACGATATTCCACCGCATAGTTTGAGGTTTTGCAAAATGGGCACCTTACATCATTAAGAAGAACAATCGGGAGAAAGAGAATTGAAAACGATCATATGGACATATTCATAGACTATCAGCGAAGTAATTAGCTGGTGAGGTGGTTAAGATTGAAGGATACGGCGTAGGGCGAGTTGAATTAGGAACCTTCATTGCAAAAAACACTCTGGCACACAAAAGAGGAATCGCATCAGTATCAACGCTCAATAATTGGAGGCAAAATGCAACAGTTACCAGATTTACCTGTACAAATGCCTTTTGTGCAACATCTGGATCGGTTAAGGCTAGGGTAGTACTGCACAAAACAGAACAATATGAAACGCGGAATTAGTGTCTGCCAACAGGTCTCTGGAATACAAACAATTATCTCCAAAAAAGCATTTGCCTCATCACTCATAAGGATCATTAAGACATTGAGGCAAGACAAAGAAAGGCTGACACATAGAACATCTTCTCACTTCACATCAAGCTTAGATTCTTTCCTCCATCTAGAGGACCCCCAAACTAGAAAAAAGTGCATGGAGGTCACTCCCAATGCCAAGTCTTCATTATTACACCAAGCAAGCAGAGGCGAAAAGAAACTAAAATTGCCAATCAACAGCAGTGCATCCGGAGAATGGGTGAAGACTAACCAAGAAGCAAATTGGGCATTCTTCGAGATCGCATGTGCTGTCTTCGTCACCCGGATAGCACGGAGCAAGCTTGGATTCAAGAATGAGTTTCCTGAGCCTCTTAATGTCCACATCTCTATGATGGTACAGCCCTTGAGGCTTTGTATATTTCTCATCCACCACCTGTCTCCTCCTTCCCAGTTTATTACCCATGTAATACTGTATGGACAACCTCTTCACTTCTAGCAGGCAGAGGCGGGAAATCTTCTTCCCTCTTTTACGTTTGTTGGCCAAGTTATTAAATCCAAAATCAACCACAAGCATAAAAGACAACACCAGCAACAAGAACAACACCACAAGGAATTCTACATACCGCCTCCCTTCCTACTTATCAGTTCTTTCTCGAGGGAAAAACACACACGGCGACATATCCACACATCGAAATTGCCTAGCCACAACACCGTTATCAAGCAAATAGGCTCGCAACAACACAAAACCCTAACTACCAATGCATTTCGCACGGCGCAGCTCTGGTTTCAGCACGACCCGGGACATCTTGCCGCGGGAAAATATTACAGCAACCCTGAAATGAACGCACTAGCTAAATTACGACAAAAGACGGAAACAACGACGATTACCGAAAAGAAAAGAAAACAAAAAAAGCGGAGGAAAAGACCCCAGAAAATCCAGACAAACGATGATAAGAAACCGTCAATTTCTCACCCAGAAAGCAGTTCGCTTACCGGGAAACCACCAACTTCCAGTGCAGCTGGGGGCATAGACTCCGCAGCCGAAAGGACATTCCCCCAACCTAACGAAGCGAAAAAGCCAGAATGAGAAATTCGACACCAGGACGAAATATCATCTGGAATTTGAACCCCCGAAGCCGGAGCGAGCGGAATTGGGATCGCGAACGGAACCAAAGATAAGATGCTCCGGCACAAATCAACGGAACAAAGAAAAGCGCGCGCGCACCCCTGCGCCGACTCCTTGGAGAACGGTCCGGGAAAACGGCGGCGAGCGAGAGAGACGAAATGGAATGGAGGGAGATCGAGAGAGTTTCCTTCCGCTTAGCGAGAAGAGAGAACCCAGACTCCACCGCACACAATCGGGGAATTCCTCTTCCACAGAGAGAGAGAGAGAGAGAGAGAGAAGAGAGAGAGGGTAGGGTACTGTTCGGGTTTGCAATTACGTGAAGTTTCTAATAAATTGGGTTTAACTAAGTAATGAACCGCAAAAAAAAAATTATGCATCTTGATCTTGCCATACATTTTTTGCTGCTTTCTTTCATTATTTCGAAAGCCAAGATGCTAAAAAAAAAAAAATTATGTGGAGATGATAGAAAGATGAACAAAACAGATAAGCTTAGCATGCAAATTTTCCAGCCCTTTTCATGAATGCCTCTATCCCCTTTTTCTTCATCCACTTCTACGTACGAAAGAAATCCATGTCAATTCGAAAATGAGATGACTATCGAACTTCATTTACAAAAAAGACTTACGTTGAGAGCATGGGAAAGAAATAAGATCCGGATACACATCGCACGATGGAGAAGAATCTAAAGAGTTATATTCGCGAAAATACGGCTTTTTTTTTTTTTCTTACCCTTTACATCTTATATTGTCAGTCATTGTCGAAACTAATTTTTGAAGGTTTGTCGACATATATTTGTTCCATGTTTTGCTTGGGGGGGTTTCTTGTTCGGACAATATTATATGTGTATTTATTGCGTGACGTTTGGTTCTGTTTGGTTTCTTCTTCGGCTGAGTGCGATCTCTTTCCACGCTTATAAAAAAAAAAAAGGGCAAAAAAAAAAAAACAACGCAACGCGCGTGTTAACCAAACGCAAAGGAACAGAAGATGCGGAGGGAGCAAGGCACGAACAAAACAGGGGGCGGTAGAGTGGCAGACCGAGGAAAGGATCGTCATTATCTCCCCGCCAAAGGTTTCCCCAGCCACGCGCTCCTCACCCGCGTGCCCCTCACGCGCTTACGTCGATCCTCATCGTAATTTTGGCCTTTCTTCCCGCAATTAAAAAAAGTAAGGTCGTGAGATTTTTTTCGAAAGTTGCGTCTTTTTTAAAAAAAAATGTCATTCTGATCGATGTTACTATGAAAATTAATCAGTGAACAGGGGAGAATATCGATGTGAACAAAATTATTAACCATCTACCCAAAATTTTCCAAAAAAAAAAAAAATTGCCGATTTTCACTTGTATAGATTAGTGCATTCTCTATTTCTACGTACAATGTGATGAGTTTGTAAACGCTTCACCAGCTGAGATTATAGTAAATATATGAATCTGGCTTAGTCACGCTTATCCAGTGCGGCTAACCAAATAATCAATGCGATGAAACTGTTATAAAGTTAATGAGATAGAAACATGTTGCAGAAAATAGACTCATATCGAAAGTAATATCTCTAATAACAACGATTGACAGAGACAACATTGCTTTATTTTTTACCTAAGTTGGAATAATGTGGTCGAGTCAGGTTTTTTCTTTATAGGCACCAGGATTTAGAAGAGCAATCACCAAATCACCCCTCCAATGTTACCTGAGGCGCAGCAAATTTTTTTTTATGTTTTTCTCTTTTTTATTCGAAAAACCGATTGGATTAGAAATCCATTGATAAAAATAAATTTTATTTTTCTATTTTGGGATAAATTTTTGTCGCAAAAATAGACGCGACAGAAATTTTTTACTTTTCTATTTTTTAGAATATAAAAGAATAAGAATTTTTTCTCATTACTCACTCCCTCACTCTTTCTCGAGTGTAATCTCCCTCTTTCTTGTCGGTCTCCATTAGCTAATCTTCGAATCCCAGTCGCCGGGCTGCCATTCACCCCCCACCCTAGGCTGACATCCTTCGATCCTCGGTCACCATACGCCAATTCGCGAGTCTTGGGTCCCCAACGACCGTTCGCCACCACCATCATTTGCCGACCTTCGATTCAAGGACCATTGTTCATCAGTCTTCAATAGCATATCGCCCATTCTCGGTCATTGATCACCATCTTCGGTCTTTTGGCTACCTCCTGGGTCATCAATCCTCGTTGCTATTCGCCAATTGCTATCACCGACCGCAGGTCGCAAGTCCTCAATGACTATTTGCCCACCGTCCATCGGTCCTTAATCATCGTTCGCCGGTTATTGATCCCTAGCCACTATTCCCTAGTCTTTGATAGTTGGTTGCCATTTGTCACTTGCGTTTGCCAACTGTCGTTCGCCTATCGCTAGTCTTGGGTCCATGGCGATTATTTCCCCGCACTGTTTGCCATTCATAAGTCTTCGATTGCCAGTCTCTCGTCTCCCTCGTTAGCTATTCCCTATCTCCAACTATCGTCTAATTGTAGAATTTATGTTGTTATCAAATGATTTTTATACTTTAAGAATATAAACTTTATGTCATATCAAATGAATGTCCTCGCTCAAAAACTCGTCCGGGGGTGGGGACGAAATTGAAATTGGCATCATGGAATTAGAGGAATGAGGACACGCGGTGTGGTTCACGCTCGGTCAGCGCGGGAGCGGGCAAGTTGTGATTCCACAAAGCGAGGGACAGGGGCCCACTGCTTTGGCGACACAATGAAAGCACAAGAAGGGACGACAATATCAGGCGTTAATTCGTTGACCAAGATCTTGATCAACGACTCCTGTTTTCCCATTTTAATAATAGTCATTAGCCCCGTGCCAGCCACGTAATGATAATCGCAAAAGTGATTAAAAATTTTGCATGTGGCCCCGAGCCTGAAGAGGACAATTCCAATCTGATCTCATCAGAATAATTAACAAATACGTCGTCGTACAGACAATCGGTTGACCCAATCGGTTGTGTTGGGCTAACCGAAGAGATTGCACTGTGCTCATTTCGGCCGAAACGAGTAATCTGACGTTGGACTTTCGACGAGATAAACCTCTTATGAGTAAATCAAAGGACACGAATTAAACCTTAAAAAAAAAAAAGTACAAGGAATGATGAGTTTGCACGTCCTAAATTCAGACCAGTGAAAGAGGCATTTGGCCGCACACCCTTCTTTTTTTTTTTTTTTTGGCAGTGACTTGTTGGCCGCGGGACCAGCATTTCGCTACCGAAGGCAGATCGCACCAAGATCCCGCTTTTTCCACTCCAATCCACGTGCCTGTGCGTCGGGGGGCCGCGAGATCTGACCGTAACGCGAATCGGGACTTGTTGTATGATAGCATACACAAAATCACAGACATGGTGCTCTATTATATACGATATATGATGCAGTAGTTAGAACATGTTCCGTCGCGGCAAAATGTGTCGGATCTACTCTTCCTTAAGGATCCCGGGGGCCCCCCCCCCCCAATATACTAATCTCCATGAAATGTTACCCATTCACTTTCATAAACTCATGTGACTCGAACATCGCTCCAATGAACAAAATAATATCTCCAGAACAAAATAAAAAAGAAGTAGTACTCAAAAAATCGAATCAGTTTACTCCACAGATCATTGAACTCGTTCACGGGTGGCATCTCCTTAAGCATCCTGTTCAGGTCGTACTTGGAAGGACGAATTCCTCGACCTGCCGCTGAAATCCCCCGCCCCCGATCGAGCTCCTCCCGCCCCGTTGTGCAGCTCTTGGCGTCCGGCGAGCCGGGCACTTTCGAATCCTTCCCGGTAAACTTCTGCACGACCGACTTGAAGCTCTTGGGGTCGGTCTGGACGTACGAGTGTTGATGATCACGATCTTCATTTTCTCCTTAGCTCCTGTGATCTGTCATGGGATTCTCGATTCCACCGTCAAGGTCGTGGATTACGAGATGCTATCAGCCTAAAACACGAGCTTCCGTGAGCAATCCAATGTGGCGCGATTCCTATATATATACAGTAAGAAGATAGAGAAGAGAAGATTAGGCGATATGCTCGGAAGTTGGTACGGAGAGCGGGCTGACAGTTGATTGGAGATTGCTGGCTTGACCGTTAATCGGCGATGCACGAGCAACAGATTCAAGCAGTCTAGAACGACAAAGTCGACCTTATATTTGTTTACCATTTTACATGTGTTTGGCTCGGTCAAAGTCAAAGCACGCAGCTTCGAGGGATTTGATTTGTCTCTTCCCTGTTGCACTTCTAGACAGGAAATTTGCAAGTTCTCGAAGACTCTGGACAACCTACGACATGTCTCCCGTTCCTCTTGGGTTCGTTTTTGTCGTCACAAAAGCAGTTTCTTGGATTTCTCACTACGCACATACAATCGCGAGGATTCTTTTGCGAGGGATTTTCGAATTTCCAATGAAAGTGAACTGCGCACAGAACAGCATTGTGTTCTACTAAGATATCTTCTGAATTAAAAAAGGCCGTGTCTCAGGTAGCAAAGTCAAAATTGAAATTTGCGAAAGGAAATCCTCTAATGAAACGATTACCATCGTTGCTCCTTTCTCAGGAGAAGAAAATAGAGAGCACGGTCAATGTTAGTGCCCACACCTAAGAGTGAGCAATTGGACCGACCAGGCCGCAAACCCGCCCAGACCTGATCAGGACCGGTGGTCCGGTTCCCAGTTTAAGGGGTCCGGTCCTGTTCCTGATTCCTAAAATTAGAACCGTGACCGGCACGATCGTTTCGGTTCCCCCGTTTCAAGACATAGGACCGGACCGGACCAGTCTTTTTTTAAATTTTTTTTTCCTAATTTGGTCCTTTTTTAATTTTTTTTCTTGGCTCATCGGGCCTCTTGTTAGGTTTGTTTGCTACTAGGATTATCTAGACATTGAAGTTCTTAAGTTATTGATTTCAACAATTTGAGAGTAATTTGGGCTACATTTTTTTGTCCGTTTCCGGACGGTTCCCCACCCGTTCCGGTTCCTGGTTCCGACAAATTGGGAACCGGGACCACCAGTCCGGTTCCTGGTTCTTGAAGGGAACCGACCGTACCGGGAGCTGATCACCTCTACCACACACAGAAGACGAAGACTTCGTGTGCATTCTCCTGAGGATTTCGTTAAGAATGCGCGTACTTATTAAGCACTCAATTAAGGAAATGTTCGCTTTTTGTGCTATAACACCGTCTCGTTTTGAAAATTGAATTATTTCAAATAAAATATGTTTGCTCAATGAGTGCTTCTAGATACTACCAATAGATCTCTCTCTCTATGTGTGTGTGTATCTCCTCTCGCGCTATAGGATAAGCAGATCTGTCCCTCCTCTCGAGCAGCTATTGAGCAGGGGACTGGCGATCGCCATGGAACTGCAACGCGCCGTGGGGCAGTTGTAGCCAGTTGCGGAGGTGGTTTTATAGGCATTACCGAAATTTATATGTCATTAATTCTAATCACGAGTGAGATCATTATTTTATTGGAACTTAGGTGATGCTGTTAGGGGGCAAAAAGCAATCGAAGAATGTGCAGTTTCCAAACAACAAACAATTCCTCTTCAGACAACAACATATAACCAACTAATTGGCCAACCGGAATATGCAAAAAAGATAATCAAGCACGCAATATTCATATTCAATTAGATTTCCATATAAGGCATGATCATGATGATCCAAGATGTGGGCATGACCCGAAATGGCAACAAACATCTATCTTCGAGTGCGGCTGAATGACTCCATACCTTTGACAGAGGACTTCCCTATTGGCCATTCGACCGACCAAAGTCACGCCTGTACCCAGATAAATAGGATCGCACCCCTCCTAAACCTTGCACTGTGCACTTCTCTCTCAGTTTTTTCGTTCTTTAAGGAAAGGACCTTGTGTGCGGAAAAGATCTCTGTTTTCTCTAGTTGGCGATGCAGAAAGCTTCCAGCTCATAGGCTGCTCCAACCAAATAGGCAAAAAAAAAAAACATGGAAAGAGAAATCAAATCCGCGTCAGCTCATTTATATATTCATTTGATTTTGTTTTCTTTTCTCTCACAAGACATTCGACATGACAAAGAGATGATACTAATGCTTCGAATTATCTTGACCATTCATGACCGAAGGCAGGTTGGAAACATGTCCTTTTGGCACGCTCAAGATTTCCTCTCTAGCAGGAAAATGTGGGACAAGATAGATTGTGAATTGCACTCAGAGAACAGTAAAAACAAAATTGGACATATCCTTCTTTGTGAAGTAAATTACCACCACTGTAGTTCTTGCTTCAGGGACCATCGGGTTCAGATATGTCTCTGGTTTTTTTTTTTTTTTGGGGTGGGGGTAACAGGAGTCACGTGATCAGGATCCTGGTCAACAAATTTAACGGCCTGATTTGTTGTCCCTTCTCGTGCTTTCATGTGGTCGCCAAAGCAATCCATTTGGTACTGCGTAGGACATTTAAGGAAGAGAGTGGTTGGGAGCCGGGGATGTCATGCGCGGCTGGCTGCGTAGCCCGGCTGAGAGTGGGCGGGCTTATCGTGTGTGCTTCCTACGGAAGGGGAGCGGAGAGGAAGGGGAGGGGCTAAAAGAGGAGGGGGGGGGAGAGAGAAGGTTTCTTGGG